>JAJQKJ010002504.1:0-215243 GCA_029574335.1 Rana kukunoris
TCCCCCATCACATTAGAGGTTCCCCCATCACATCAGAGGATCCCCCATCACATCAGAGACCCACACCCAATCATATCAGAGGTTCTACATCACATCAGAGGTACCCCTTCACATCAGAGGTCCTCCATCACACCAGAGACCACACTGATCATATCAGAGGTTCTCCATCACATCAGAGGTACCCCCATCATATCAGAGGTCCTCCATCACATCAGAGACCACGCCGATCATATCAGAAGTTCTCCATCACATCAGAGACCACGCTGATCATATCAGAGGTCCTCCATTACATCAGAGACCACGCAGATCATATCAGAGGTCCTCCATTACATCAGAGACCACCCCGATCATATCAGAGGTCCTCCATCACAGTCATATTTATACAGTAATCAATGCATTTTTATAGCAGGGATCGCTGTATAAATGTGAATGGTCCCAAAAATGTGTCAAAAGTGTCCGATGTGTCCGTCGCAATATCGCAGTCACAATAAAAAAAAAAAAAAATCGCTGATCGATGCCATTACTAGTAAAAAATAAAAATAAATGCTTTAAATCTATCCCCTGTTTTGTAGCCGCTATAATTTTTGCGCAAACCAATAAATAAACGCTTATTGCGTTTTTTTCCGAAAAATATGTAGAAGAATACGTATCGGCCTAAACTGAGGAAAAAAATGATATTTATTATAGCAAGAAGTAAAAAATATTGTTTTTTTTTCAAACTTATCCCTCGTCTTTTGTTTATAGCGCAAGAAATAAAAACTGCAGAGGTGATCAAATACCACCAATTGAAAGCTCTATTATTGGGGAAAAAATATATAAAAATGTCATTTGGTTACAGCGTCGCATGATTGCGCAATTGTCATTCAAAGTGTCACAGCACTGAAAGCTGAAAAATGGCCTGGGCAGGAAGGGGGTGAAATTCCCCAGTATTGAGGTGGTTAAACATTGGCGGTGCATCTATAGAGGGCGCTGGAGTGCCGCCCCCTCTGGCTCTCGCACAGCCACTAAGTCTAATAACACAGATTCATGCATTGCACCTGAATAACGGCAGCTGGTTGGCTGTACGGAAGTGCCTTTCCGAGTACAGTCCTCAGCATCCAGAAGCTTATTTAGGGAACGTACGGGGGTGCGTTCCTTGGATAAAACTGACAGGCGTTCTCAGCCAATCAGGTTCACCGGTTCTGTCTACCGGTAACCTGATTGGCTAAAGCTTCATCGAGGGCGGAAGAAGACATTGAGGGACGTGGATGGCTGACTTCAGTAAAAGGTAAGTGCCGGGCGGGGGAAGGGGAATTTTACAGGGCACAGCGGCGACGAAGGGCACAGTGACATCAATGGGCACAGTGGCGACAATAGGCACAGTGGCGACAATAGGCACAGTGTAGACAATGGGCACAGTGGGGACAATTAGCACAGCGGCATGAATGGGCACAGTGGCAACAATTAAAGGTCACAGTGACATCAATGGGCACAGTGGCGACAATGGGCACAGTGGCGACAATTGGCACAGTGGCGACAATTGATAGCACAGGACTGCGTTTGATGGCATGGAACAGTGGTGACAATTGATGGCACAGTGGCTGCTATTGATGGCATGAAACAGTGGTGACAATTGATGGCACAGTGGCTGCGTTTGATGGCATGGCACAGTGACTGCATTTGATGGCATGGAACAGTGGTGACAATTTATGACACAGTGGCTGCGTTTGATGGCATGGCATAGTGACTGCATTTGATGGCATGGCACAGTGGTGCAAATTGATGGCATAGTGGCTGCGCTTGATGGCATGGCACAGTGGCTGCATTTGATGACATGGCACAGTGGCTGCATTTGATGACATGGCACAGTGGCTGCATTTGATGGCATGGCACAATGGTGACAATTGATGGCACAGTGGCTGCATTTGATGGGCACAGTGAGGCTGCAATTTTTTTTTTCATTCCCCCCCCCCAAAAAAAAATTTTGAGCACCAGCCGCCACTGTGGTTAAAGAATAACCAGCAGGCCCAGTGACTGGTATAAGATGCTCTGTATAAAGCCATACACCATCCACAACAAAGCCCAATCCCGGGGGGGAGCGTGATCCCCGAACAAGCAGCGGGAATGTGAAGAACAGAAGATTATCAAGGAAGATAATTTGCTTCTGATCACTCGCAGCGTGGAGGAGACACTGGAGGAAGATTTGATAATAGAGGCGCAATTTGGATTTAGATGAGCAATCAGCACTCTTTCCCCCGATAGCGCTTTCTACATACGAGAGCGAACACTTAGAAGAAAGCCATCAACGGAAAACATCGACGATGAATTCATGAATACATAAAACGCACACTTGGACTTTCCATATGAAGTCGAGATGAAGATTGTCAGCATTGCCTTTGTAAACCATTTTAGTTTAAGCTGAACTCCTGGAACAAAACCACAAATGATATCCATGTATGGGAGCTGAATTACCTGCCAAAGGGTTTGTATTCCTGCCCATCCAGTTCTAAGATTTATACAGCTCTATTAGTTGTGTCAGTGGGAGAAATGGTGCTCCATTTTCGGTGTCAGATGGCAGAATAGTGTCTCGTATCAGTGGGAGGGATAGTGCTCCAAGGGCCGGATAAAGGCAAGCAAAGGGCCACATCTGGCCCTCGGGCCGCAGTTTGGAGACCACTGGCATAGGGTGTCAAATATCCTTGCACCAGCCCTGGTCCCACAGTACAGCCCTGACTGGTGTAGCATTAGATATGTGCATATGATATCTTGCCCCCCCCCCAAGCCTGTGATTGGAGAATGAAAACAAAAGCAACAGTTTAATAAGTTTCCATCACTCTGCTCTGTCCATCTATCATCATGCTACAGTGCCTTGAAAAAGTATTCATACCCCTTGAGATTTCCCACATTATGTCATGTTACAACCAAAAACGTAAATGTATTTTATTTGGATTTTATGTGATAGAGCAACACAAAGTGGCACATAATTGTGAAGTGGAAGGAAAATATAAATGATTTCCAACATTTTTTTTTACAAATAAATCTGTGGAAAGTGTGGGGGGTACATTTGTATGGTGCCCCCGGAGTCAATACTTTATAGAACCGCCTTTCTCTGCAATTACAGCTGCAAGTCTTTTTGGGGGTGTCTCTACCAGCTTTGCACATCTAGAGAGGGACATTTCTGCCCATTCTCCTTTGCAAAATATCTCAAGCTCTGTCAGATTGGATGGAGAGCGTCTGTGATCAGCAATTTTCAAGTCTTGAGTTGCCACAGATTCTCAATGGGATTTAGGTCTGGACTGTGACTGGGCCATTCTAACACCTAAAGTGATAATAATTGATGTTAAAACAACAAAACTAGTCAGAAGCGACTTAATATAAAAGAGATAAATTCCCTCCATCTTCTCAGTTACAGATTTCTGGCCCGGCCCAGAACCGAGGATAAGTATCAATCATTTTCACAGGTTTTCTTGCACGGCAGCAATCTTCTCCGGAATTCTACAATCTTGTACTGATGCTCCCTGGTAGAGAACCTATTCAGGGGCCAATTAGTACCAGAGCAAACATTGACCCTGGCTTTGGCGTACTTTTTTTTTTCACGCCCGATCGCTCTCAGAAAAACGTATTATATTTTCATGTATCAGATGAAACTTTGATCAGAACCACGAAAAAAAGGGGAAACAGTTCTGAATGAAAGGAAAACTTTACTCTATTTACTAAGCGGGCAACAAGCTCTACTAGTTTATTTAACCGCTTCCAGACCGCCCCATGTACTGCGGCAGGGCGGCCCTCAGCGTGAAATCACGTACCTGTACATCGTTCTGCTAAGCAGGAACACGGATCTCTGTCTTCCCCCAGTCAAAGCTCCTCTCACACAGTTAGAAAGCACTCCCAGGGAAAACAGTTGACCCTTTTGAGTATCCCCTGATGTTCACACCTTCCCTGCCAGTGTCATTAGTACAGTGACAGTGCATTTTTTTGCACTGATCACTGTATTGGTGTCACTGGCCCGCAAAAAGTGTCACTTACTGTCAGAATGTCCGCCACAATCTCACAAAAAAAAAATCAACGATCGCCACCATCACTAGTAATAAAAAATAGAAACTAGAAAAAAAAAACATAAAATCTATCCCAAATTCGAAAAAAGACACCACAACTTTTGTGCTTGCGTCCCGGTCCTCTGCTCCGTGACCCTCACCACGGGAACAGCGGACCCGATCGCCGCTGGTGTACCGCAATCGGGTCACAGAGAGGAAGAACGGGGAGAGGTAAGTGTAAACAATCTTCTCCCCGTGCCTCCTAGTAAGCCTGTCACTGCCACTTCCTTGTCTGTAACGATCACCTGTGGCACAGACAAGGACGTGGATCTGTGTGTGTAAACACACAGATTTACGTCCTGTCAGGGAGAGGAGACCAATGCTGTGTCGCTTGTACATAGGGACACAGATCGATCACCTCCCCCAGTCAGTCCCCTTCCCCCACAGTTAGAATCACTAGTAGGGAACACATTTAAAACCCCTTCCTCGCCCCCTAGTGGTTAACCTCTTCCCTGCCAGTCACATTTCTACAGTAATCAGTGCATATTATAATCGCTGATCGCTGTATAAATGTGAATGGTCCCAAAATGTGTCAAAATTGTCCGATAATGTCGCAGTACCAATAAAAATTGCAGATCGCCGCCATTACTAGTAAAAAATAATAATAATTCTGTCCCCTATTTTGTATAACTTTTAACATTTTACACAAACCAGTCGCTTATTGTGATTTCTTTTTTTACCAAAAATATGTAGAAGAATACGTATCGGCCATAAACTGCTCTAAAACTGAAAAAAAAAACGTGATTTTTTTTGGGGGATATTTATTATAGCAAAAAGTAAAAAATATTGTGTTTTTTTCCCAAAAATGTCGCTCTTTTTTTGTTTATAGCGCAAAAAATAAAAACCGCAGAAGTAATCAAATACCACCAAAAGAAAGCTCTATTTGTGGGGAAAAAAAGGACGTAAATTTTGTTTGGGAGCCGCGTCGCATGACAGCGCAATTGTCAGTTAAAGCGATGCAGTGCCGAATCACAAAAAGTGGCCTGGTCTTTAAGCTGCATAATGGTCCAGGGGTTAAGTGGTTAAACACCCCCAAAAGAAAGCTCTATATGTGGGGGGGAAAAAAAAGACATCAATTTTATTTGGGTACAACGTCGCACAATTGTTAGTTAAAGTAAAGCAGAGCCGTATTGCAAATGGCCTGGTCATGAAGAGGGGTAAACCTTCCAGAGCTGGAAGGGGAAGCAATGACGCAGTGCATGTCTTTGTTTTTGGGCGGAGATCCCGCACTAGCTACTGACAGTGCATTCCGCAGGATGTCAGATTACAAAAGCAAAAAAGGAGTTTGGAGATTTGGAAGAAGATGAGAGCAATGAAAAGAATGTGATGAAGTTAAGAAAAAAATCTTGATTAGATTTCTTTGTTTACCAGAGTTTAGTGTCACTTGGGGGAAAATCTTCCAATGGAGACCTGGTGTTCTGGTGATCTGGGGGGGTACCAAGGGATTCCCTTAACTTGCAGGGATTTCCTCCCACTTCCTGTTTTGGTCATCATGGGACAGAAAGCGAAGGTAGATCTCGCCAATGGGAAACAGATGGCAGGAGAAAACTGACAGGGGTTATAATCCTCCCTTAATGTACCTAAAAAAAAAGGTGTTCTTATAGTTCTACTTTTAAACCTGAAAGACAAAGGCATAATGAGCTAGTATGCATCTCATTATGAAATACAGCATAGCCCCAACTGTCCCTGATTTCAGGGGACTGTCCCGGTTTGGAATCATGTGTCCGGGTTTCAGCCAGACTAAAACTCGGGCACATTATTCAGACCGGGCTGTGGCTCCCAAAGTAACCAAAATATTCACACTGCGGGCGGCTGTCTGGGGGCAGATTCGGAATCACTGGGGGGCAGGGCGAAGTAAACCCATCCATAAAACAGTTTAATTTCTGGCACATGCTGGAAATGTAACACTCCCATTGGTTGTGCTCTCAACCAAACTGTCAAACTATCCAATGGCTGGTGTCATAACTGATCACATGTGCAGCATCATGGCAGTTGTAGATTAAACAGAGGCAAAGATGGCATCTTCCTTGGCTTAAAACAATAGGGGTGGGTTACTTACACTTTACATCATACCAGTGGCGGCTGGTGCTCAAAATTTTTGGGGGAGCGCAAACGAAAAAAAACAAAACAATTGCAGCCTCACTCTTCCCATCAAATGCAGCCACTGGGCCATCAAACACAGCCACCGTGCCATGCCATCAAACGCAGCCACTGTGCCATGCCATCAAACGCAACCACTGTGCCATGCCATCAAACGCAACCACTGTGCCATGCCATCAAACGCAACCACTGTGCCATGCCATCAAATGCAACTACTGTGCCATCAATTGTCACCACTGTGTCATCAATTTTTGCCACTGTGTCCCGCAATTGTCGCCACTGTGCCCCGCAATTGTCACAACTGTGCCCCCCAATTGTCACTACTGTGCCCCCCAATTGTCGCCACTGTGCCCCGCAATAATCGCCACTGTGTCCAGTAAAATGCCCCCCCCTGGCACTTACCTTTCTGGCTTCTATCATCCCTTGATGTACCTCGTCCCGCCCTCAAAGACGCTCAGCCAATCAGGTTACTGATTGGCTGAGATGTCTGTCAGTCTTATCCAAGGAACGCACCGCCGGTAAGCTTAAGGAAGCCGACTACAGCCTCGGGGCTGTACTCGGAATGCCTATCAGAGCCGCTGGCTCTTATAGGCACTTCCACACAGCCAGCCAGCTGCCACTATTCAGCTGACCGGCAATCAACATCCGGCCAGCTGAATAGTGGGCGGCAGCGGTGAAAATATACAGATTCATACAATGCATGAATCTGTATATTTTAGTGGCTGTTAGAGAGCGAGAGGGGGGGGTGGCGATCCGGCGTCCCTATGGACGCACAGCTCCTGCATCATACAAAA
The DNA here is from genome assembly GCA_029574335.1 of Rana kukunoris. NCBI lineage: Eukaryota > Metazoa > Chordata > Amphibia > Anura > Ranidae > Rana > Rana kukunoris. The sequence continues at coordinate 6,968 of JAJQKJ010002504.1, forward strand.
ACATTGTAGACAATTGTGCTCTTCCATCCTTGTGCTAACAGTTTTGGTGAAGACCTTTTTTTGATCCAGCATGACAGTGCCCCCATGTACACAGCCAGGTCCATAAAGACATGTTTTGACCAGTTTCAGGTTGAGAAACTCGTGTCCTGCACAGAGCCCTGAATCTCAACCCTACTGAAATCCTTTGGGATGAATTGGAATGCTGAGGGTGAATCAGGTCTTCTCATCCAACATCAGTACCTGACCTCATTAATGAGCAATCATTTCAAAATATACTCCAAATCTTGTGGGAAGCCTTCCCAACAGACAAGAGGATGTTATAGTTACAAAAGATGAGGGAGCAACTCCATATTAATGGTCATGGGGGATGGAAACCAACTCCATATTAATGGTCATGGGGGATGGAAACCAACTCCATATTAATGGTCATGGGGGGATGGAAACCAACTCCATATTAATGGTCATGGTGGATGGAAACCAATTCCATATTAATGGTCATGGGGGGTGGAAACCAACTCCATATTAATGGTCATGGGGGGTGAAAACCAACTCCATATTAATGGTCATGGGGGATGGAAACCAACTCCATATTAATGGTCATGGGGGATGGAAACCAACTCCATATTAATGGTCATGGGGGATGGAAACCAACTCCATATTAATGGTCATGGGGGATGGAAACCAACTCCATATTAATGGTCATGGGGGATGGAAACCAACTCCATATTAATGGTCATGGGGGATGGAAACCAACTCCATATTAATGGTCATGGGGGATGGAAACCAACTCCATATTAATGGCTATGGGAAGGTGGGGGGTGTGGAGACCAATTCCATATTAATAACCATGGAAGGATGGAGACCACTTCCATATTAATAGCCATGAGGGGATGGAGACCAATTTCATAATAATAGCCGTGGGAGGATAAAGACCAACTCCATATTAATGGTCATGGGGGGAATGAAGACCAATCCCATATTAATGGTCATGGGGGGATGGAGACCCATTCTATATTAATAGCCATGGGAGGATGGAGACCAAGTCCATAATAATGGTCATGGGGGGATGGAGACCAACTCTGTATTAATAGCCATAGGGGAATGAAGACCAATTCCATATTAGTGGTCATGGGAGAATGGAGACCAGTTCCATATTAATGGTCAGGAGGTGATGGAGACCATTTCCATATTGATAACCATGGGAGATGGAGACCAGTTCCATATTAATAACCATTGACTAATTCCATAATAATAGTCACGGACAAATGGAGACCAATTTCATAATGATAGCCATGGGGTGGGAGGATGCAGACCAATTCCATATTAATGGTCATAGGGGGATGGAGACCAATTCCACATTAATAGCCATGGGAGGATGGAGACCAACTCCATAAGAATGGTAATGGGGGGATGGAGAGAAATTCCATACTAATGGTCATGGGGAGATGGAGACCAAGTCCATATTAAAAGTCACAAGAGGGATGAAGACCAATTTCAAAATAATAGCAATCGGGTAATGGAGACTAATTTCATACTAATGGTCATGGGGGAATGGAGACCAATTCTATATTGATGGTCATGTGGGGATAAAGACCGTCCCATATTAATAGCAATGGGGGGATGGGGACCAATCCCTATTAATAGAAAAGGGGGGTGGGGAACAATTCCATATTAATAGCCATGGGGTTATATTGGTTATGGAAACCAATTCAATAATAATAGTCATGGGGGGATGAAGACCAATCTCATATTAATGGTCATGGGGGATGGAGACCAATTCTATATTAATGGTCATGGGGGATGGAGACCAACTCCATTATGATGGTCATGGGGAGAGGGGGGAGACTCCATACTAATAGCAATTGAGGGGAGGGGAGGCAACTCCATACCAAATGCCATGGCTTGGAATAGGAAGTCCAACAGGCTCCTTTAGGTGTGATTGTCAAGTATCCCCAACTCTTGGCCATATAATAAACAACGTGACCTCTGGTCATTCTGACCTGCATCATTCATCTGGGCTAAGATGATTATGAAACCTCACTGAAGCGGCAGCTACCGACCCCCAGTCTGAGTCACTACAAGTCTGACGCACATTTTCTGATGCAATCTGCGAGATTAAATCTTGCCTGAAATTAAATGTTTGGAGAAAAAGAAGGTCAATCAATGGCGCTGGTTGCAATATCCGATGCCTCATGTGGGAGTCTCATTTAGTTGCACCTAGAAGGGTGACGATGGCGTGAGGGGCACCCGAAGCGGGGTGTCACCGCAGACAGATGGTGGAGCGTATTTGAATGGAATCAGATAGAGACACATTTTCTGTTTCTGTCATTTCGGTTGCAGCCGCAACCCTCTGTGAAATAATTCCAGCTTCAAACACAGTCGTTAAGTTGAAAGTGCGCTAGGCCAGGACTAGATGAGAGTCCTCCAGCCTCCTGGGGAAGCTCTAATTAGGTTCTCTCTCAGGAAAAAAAAAGGCAATTTGGAGGAGACGAAAAGCGAAAGGTAAGGCAGCAATTTACAAATGACCCTGGAAGCGTGCTAGGCCAATGGTGCAAGGAAGTAGGATCAGTGGCGTAGCGTGGGTTGTCAGCGCCCTGGGCAAGGCAAGTCATTTGTGCCCCCTAACTTGTGGACTTTTCGCACTCCCCGAATCCCTTCCGTTCCTACAATAGTACTGACCAGCCTGATCTCATTCCTTTACTGAGCCTTTTGCCGCGTACACACGATCGGAATTTCCGACAACAAATGTTCGATGGGAGCTTTTTTTCGGATTTTCCGACCGTATGTAGGCCCCATCGGACATTTTCTGTTGGAGAACTGGATCTCAAATTTTCTGACAACAAAATCCGTTCTCATAATATCCGAGCGTGTGTAGACAATTCTGACACTCAAAATTCCACGCTCTGAATCAAGAACGAGACGGAAGCGCTCGGTCTGGTAAAACTAGCGTTCGTAATGGAGATAGCACATTCATCACGCTGTAACGGACTGAAAAGTGCGAATCAGCTCTCACCAAACTTCTAACAAAACAAGATTAGCAGAAGGAGCCCACAGGGTGGCGCACTTGGTATGGAACTTTCGTTTTATTGTTCGGTCGTATGTGCTGTACGTCACGCGTTATTGACGTTCGCAATTTTCGACAACATTTGTGCGACCGTGTCTATGCAACACAAGTTTGAGCCGACGTCCGTCGGAAAAATATACATGGTTTGGTTGTCGGAATGTCCGATCGTCTGTACGTCATAACACTAACCTCTACACTGACCAACATGATTCCTATACTGACAAGTACTGACAAGTACACGGACCTACCTGTCCACTGCACTGACCTACCTGATTCATACACTGACCACTACACACCTCACTGACCACTACAGTACACACCTCACTGACCACTACAGTACACACCACACTGACCACTACAGTACACACCACACTGACCACTACAGTACACACCACACTGACCACTACAGTACACACCACACTGACCACTACAGTACACACCACACTGACCACTACACTACACACCACACTGACCACTACACACCACACTGACCACTACACTACACACCACACTGACCACTACACTACACACCACACTGATCACTACACTACACAAAGAGCTTTCTTTTGGTGGTATTTGAGCACCTCTCTGCCATTTTTATTTTTTGTGTTATAAACAAAAAAAGAGCGACAATTTTGAAAAAAAAAACAATATTTTTAATTTTTTTTCTATAATAAATATCCCCAAAAATATCGGACACTTTTGACGCTATTTTGGGACCACTATAATTTATGCAGCGATCAGTACTATAAAAATGCTCTGATTACCGTAAATGACACTGGCAGTGAAGGGGTTAACTACTAGGAGGCGATAAAGGGGTTAAGTGTGTCCTAGGGAGTGTTTCTAACTGTATGACAGGGAGCAAAACGATTAGTGTCCTGTCACAAGGCAGAACAAGGAAATGCCTTGTTTACATAGGCATCTCCCCGTTCTGCTTCTGCGTAAGACGATTGTGGGACACAGACGGACAGAGTCTGCGGGTCCTGTGGGCACGCTCACCAAGCACGCGGCAGGGGCGTGCACCCGCTCAGCAGGGAATTCAAAGGGATGTACGTTAAATAGGAGTCAGTACACACCTGCCATCATTTAAAGTGTCTCTGATTAACCCCAAATATAGTTCAGCTGTTCTAGTAGGTCTTTCCTGACATTTTCTTAGTCGCATCCTACAGCAAAAGCCATGGTCCGCAGAGAGCTTCCAAAGCATCAGAGGGATCTCGTTGTTAAAAGGTATCAGTCAGGAGATGGTTACAAAAGAATTTCCAAGGCATTAGATATACCATGGAACACGGTGAAGACAGTCATCAAGTGGAGAAAATATGGCACAGCAGTGACATTACCAAGAACTAGATATCCCTCCAAAATTGAAAAAAAAAAAAAGAAGAAAACTGGTCAGGGAGGCTGCCAAGAGGCCTACAGCAACATTACAGGAGCTGCAGGAATATCTGGCAAGTACTGGCTGTGTGGTACATGTGACAACAATCTCCCATATTCCTCATATGTCTGGGCTATGGGGTAGAGTGGCAAGATGGAACTAACCATGAAAAACTTCCAAGCCCAGCTAGGTTTTGCAAAAACACATCTGAAGTCTTCCAAAAGCATCCGAGACATAGGTGTGCGTACAGGGTGTGCCGGATGTGCCTGGGCACACCCTAATCACCCCATGGGCATAGCATTATCCAGGAGTGGCACCAGGTGGGTGGTTTGGGGTGCCAGTGACCAGTGTAAATGCCCCCATTATGGTAAAGGCTAGGTTCAACCATAGGAACACACTACACTCCCAATCAACTGTCCCCCACCATCAGAGCTTCCTCCATGTGACAGTAGGTGACGTTCATGTGCGTTTGAGCTTTGGGGTGCACACCCTAATGCAATAGGCTGTGCACACCTATGATGTGAGAAAATGTGTTATGGTCTAATTTTCTGACTTTTTGGCCATATTTCCGAAAGATATGTTTGGAGCAAAAACAACACTGCACATCACTAAAAGAACATCATACCCACTGTGAAGCATGGTGGTGGCAGCATCCTGCTTTGAGGCTGTTTTCCTTCAGTTGGAACAGCGGCCTTACTTAAGGTAGATGGAATTATGAACAGTTCCAAATACCAGTATAATATTGTCACAAAACCTTCAGACTTCTGCTAGAAGGCTGAACATGAAGCGGAACTTCATATTTCAGCATGACAACGACCCAAAGCATACATCCAAATCAACAAAGGAATGGCTTTACCAGAAGAATATTAAAGTTTTGGAATGGCCCAGCCAGAGCCCAGACCTGAATCCCATTGAAAATCTGTGGAGAGATCTGAAGAGGGCTGTGCACAGAAGATGTCCTCCCCATCTGACAGATTTGGAGTGTTTTTGCCAAGAACAGTCAAAGTCAAGATGTGCCATGCTGATAGACTCATACCCAAAAAGACTGAGTGCTGGAATAACATCAAAAGGTGCTTCAACAAAGTATTAGTGTAAGGGTGTGCACACTTATGCAACCATATTATTTATTTATTTATTTTATTTTTACTTCCCCCCTCCTAAAATATTTCAGTTTTGTTGTTCAATTGAGTTGTACAGTTTATAGGTCACATTAAAGCGGAATTTCACCCTAAATATAAGCCCTCCCATGTGATCCAGCATACTGGCGTCAGCGCCAGTATGCTGTTTTTTTTTTTAAATCCATGTACTTACTGTTTTATGCAGAATTTTATTTTTTTTACCCCGCGGTGGACGGCGCCAGTATAGCGCGTCACATCTTACGAAAGTACCCGAAAAGGACTCGGGTAATCGCGGTGAAAATGCGGCGCCTGCGCACAGACCTAGGAGCTGACTGCGCAGGCGCCGTATTTCTCCGAGTCCTATTTCAGCGTTTTTCGGAGGGCGTGACGCGCCATAGCCGTAGGACTCGGAGAAATACGGCGCCTGCGCAGTCAGCTCCTAGGTCTGTGCGCAGGCGCCGCATTTTCGCCGAGATTACCCGAGTCCTTTTCGGGTACTTTCGTAAGATGTGACGCGCTATACTGGCGCCGTCCACCGCGGGGTAAAAAAAATAAAATTCTGCATAAGACAGTAAGTACATGGATTAAAAAAAAAAACAGCATACTGGCGCTGACGCCAGTATGCTGGATCACATGGGAGGGCTTATATTTAGGGTGAAATTCCGCTTTAACCACTTGCCTACTGTGTACCTAAAAAAACCACAATATTTTTTGCTTTTTGCTATAATAAATATCCAATAAAAAAAAAAAAAATTATCTCAGTTTAGTCCGATTCGTATTCTTCTACATATTTTTGTTAAAAAAAAAAAATCGCAATAACCGTATATTTTTTTTTTTACTAGGAATGGCGGCGATCTGAGATTTTTTTTTTGGGACTGCGACATTATAGCGGACACATCGGACACATTTTTGGGAACAATTCACATTAATACAGTGAACAGTGCTATAAATATGCATTGATTACTGTATAAATGTGACTGGCAGGGAAGGGGTTAACCACTAGGGGGCGGGGAAAGGGGTTAAATGTGTGTCCTAGTTAGTATTCTAACTGTAGGGGGAGGGGGTGACTGGGGGAGGTGACTGATTGTGTCCCTATGTACAAGGGACACAGATCGGTCTCCTCTCTCCCTGACAGGACGTGGAGATCTGTGTTTACTGGGCTATCGCGGGTGTCCTGCGGCCATCGCGGCCACCGGGCGCGCGCATTGAGTTCCCAGTAACGCGGCGGGTCATATGACGTCCTGTCAGAACAAAAGGGTATTCCGCCCGCCGTCATTTGACGGCGTGCGATACCCTAGTGGTTAAAGGTGGAAAATTTTCTGAAAACATTTATCTTTGTCTCATTTTAACATAAGTTTGAATGTGATTGCTTAATTTAGAACACAGCAACATCCCCAGTTTTAAGAGGGATGCACTTTCACAAGCTCCATACCCACTGTGAAGCATGGTGGTGGTAGCATCATGCTTTGGAGCTATTTTTCTTTAGCTTGAACAGGGGCCTTAGTCAAGGTAGAGGGAATTATGAACAGTTCCAAATACACTTATTTTTTTACTTCCCCCTAAGTTTGTTGTTCAATTGAGTTGTAAAGTTTATAGGCCACATTAACGGTGGAAAAAGTTCTGAAAAGATTTATCTTTGTCTATTTTTTTTACTTTGCAGAAACCTGACATGTTAACAGGGGTGTGTAGACTTTTTTTTTTATATCTACTGAATTTACTGGGCACAACTGCATCTTTTATATCTTTTGATTTTGAACTGGATGGACTTGTGTCTTTTTTCAACCTGACTAACTATGTAACTACGTATGTATTTTATTCTTATATATATATATTATATATATATATATATATATATATATATATGCACACATACACACCGTATATACTCGAGTATAAGCCAAGTTTTTCAGCAAATTTTTTTGTGCTGAAAATGCCCCCTACTAAAGTCACTTTTTTGCGCCGGATCTCCTGGAATTTGGCACACATGTAGCCCCACGCTTCCTCTACAAGTGTGCAAAGTTTGTTGTCCGGAGGACCTATGTCCGGGGAGCACCGATTTTTCAAAGCAGGGCACCCCTTCCATAGACTCCCATGTTAAACAGTAATTTCTCCGGTGACTTTGGGGACTCGGTACCGGCTGGTTGTAGGTCCCCTGTACCAGAAACTTGGCACACATGTAGTCCCTCTTCCTTTACAAGTGTGCAAGGTTTGTTTTCTGGGGGACCTAAGGCCGGGCAGCACCGATTTTATTAAACTGGGTACCCCTTCCATAGACTCCCATGTTAAATGTCAGTCTAGTCATGGGCATAGTGAGGCATGGGCACAGTGAGGCATGGGCACAGTGAGGCATGGGCACAGTGAGGCATGGGCACAGTGAGGCACGCACATGGACACAGTGAGGCACAGTTAGGCACAGTGAGGCATGCACATGGACACAGTGAGGCATGGGCACAGTAAGGCATGGACATAGTGAGGCATGGACACAGTGAGGCATGGGCACAGTAAGGCATGGGCACAGTAAGGCATGTAGATGGACACCCTAGGCTTATACTCGAGTCAATACGTTTTCTCATTTTTTGTGGTAAAATTAGGTGCCTCTGCTTATATTCGGGTCGGCTTATACTCGAGTATATATAGTATATGTATATACATTTCAGTAGGGACGCTGTTGTAAATTTAGTGGGGTGAGAGACTTATTTGTTCTCACCAGTTTGAATTGTTTAAATTTAGCTGCTGTCAGCCCTGGACTGTCCTGTGGGTCATGCTGTGCTTCAGAGATGTAGTTCCATCTCTGGGCAGTAGGTTGCGCCAGAGGGGTCCAGGCAGAGTCACTTTTCCCCAGCAGCCAATTGGAGGAGTTTCTCCTCACGGGGCATGCTGGGGAGGGGTATATCTGTGGCAGACACCATTTTTTCAGGGTCTTCGCGGGTTTCGGGTGCGGCACCCACCTTCAGGGTGTGCGTCACTGGAATCCCCACTTTGGTTACTTCAGTTTCTTTGAGCCATATGGGCCCAGAGCCAGGAACTCTGCGTTGCACGGGCCCCGGCCAGGTAGGCCATAGTGGTGGGGCCCGTGCAACGCGGAGTTCCTGGCTCTGGGCCCATATGGCTCAAAGAAACTGAAGCAACCAAAGTGGGGATTCCAGTGACTTACTGGGGCCCCACACTTAGAGAGAGATCCCAAGCTGGATGCTGTTCGGTGGGGAGTCGGTCTGAGGTGAACCCGGAGGCAGGTGATCCAATAGGATTTAGACAGAACCATCGGGGATCTGGGTGACAGGACACTGACAGGTTGTGAGTTGCAAACTGTCAGTCAGTGACCCCAACTATTTACTGAAAGGATCTGCTTTAATTCTTGTCCTTGAGTATTGGACCTGTGGCAGAGGCCCTTACTAATTCACTAAAGCCAAGTCGGTGGCAGAGACTTGTTCCTTCATAGAGCTCACAGTGACACTCCGGCTGCCAGGTCTGTGAGGGAGGCCTGTCCGGGTGCACTGCACCCATCCCGGCTGGGGTGGCGACGAAAGCGAGAATACTATTTGGAGGCAGGACTGCTTCCTTCTATCCAAAGCCTGAATCTGCTAGGTTGCTCTTTTCACCAATCTGTCCTATCTATTCCAAGTTGACATTTTAAAACGTCAACCAACTGTCTGGACATTCCGTCACTGCTATCATCCCCTAGACATATTACAGAGGTAACTTCAATTACGCCGATCCCACATCAAACCAGTGGCTCCTACGGGAGTGAGCGCTACATATATATATTTATATAAAACGTTTGGGGGGGCTTAACTAATCTCCAGGCCTAACATTTTAAATGTGTGTAAAAAACAAAAAAAATATACTGACCTAGATTCACGTAGGGCGGCGTAACTTTCAGCGGGCGTAGCGTATCGTATTTACGCTATGCCGCCACAACTTAGTAAGGCAAGTGCAGTATTCTCAAAGCACTTGCGTCCTAAGTTACGGCGGCATATCGTAAATGTGCCGGCGTAAGCGCGCCTGGGAAGAGGTGGGCTTGTTTTATGCAAAATAATTGTGACCCCATGTAATTGACGCTTTTACCGAACGCCGCATGCGCCGTCCGTGGACGTATCCCAGTGCGCATGCGTCAGATAGAATGCCTAAGATACTTCGAACACTGCCTAAGACGTGACCGTAACTTACACACAGCCCTATTCGCGTACGACTTACGCAAACGACGTAAGTCTTACGTAAATGGCGTAACTAATTGCGACAGGCGCACGTACGTTCGAGAATCAGCGTATCTAGCTCATTTGCATATTCAACGCGGAAATCAATGGAAGCGCCACCTAGCGGCCAGCGTAAATATGCACCCAAGATACGACGGCATAAGAGACTTACGCCGCTCGTATCTTGGCCGAATTTATGAGCAACTGATTCTGAGAATCAGGCATGCATATACGATGGCGCAGATTCGGACTTACGACGGCGTACTTGGAGATGGAGATATGGAGATATGCCAGCGTAAGTCTTTGAGAATCTGGCCCACTGTATATATATATATATATATATATATATATATATATATATATATAAAAAAGCGAAAGAGTTAAACCCCCATTTTTGCTTGTACATCAAGCCACAATTTATTTTCCTAGTTTTGGTTGCAGTGGGGGAAGGATTGGAACTCCAGAGGAAAAATTCTCATAAGGGACACAGACAGAGATAAAAATGTGACCGGGGTTCTATCATTTTCCTTCTCTACTAAACAATGAATATTTCCATCTGTGCTATCATTTCTCTTTAAATTATCCATAAATGTGATAAAACAGACATGAAATCCCCCCGAACACTCCACACCACGCACACAGCATGCTTCCTATAGTCCATGGGGGTAGTGAGAGCGTGAATGTAGGAGATTTGCATGGATTTGCATAGAATTTGCGTCTCATTATACAGATCACAAGACAGAGGGAGAACGTTACACCTTGATACAATTAGCGCTCTCTGGAGTCTCATTGCTAGCGATCGGCGCGCTTCTATCATGGAGGCTCACGCAGCTACAACAGGCAAGAAGATACCAGGACGCATTGGCATACTGTCGAACATACGTTTTATTTATACGCAAATATTAAAACTGTATTAAACCCAGAAGCAAGCAATTATATTGCAGGTTTCCAGGTCTTAGATGTGATGGCTGCATTCGTTTTCCTTTTTGAGGGTTTCTTTCCTTTATTTTCACCTGGTTATCCAGCCAGCAAGTCTGTTGGTTTTCAACAGAACAAACTGTCCTGTAGATGTAGCAGTTGGGGGGGGGGGGGGGCTGAGACCAGTGCCGGGAGAAGGTCATCTAGAGTCCAGGGCGAGCATGCCAAACTGCACCCCCTCCAAGATGTATATGCATTATGCGTTTGCAAAAATCCCCCCCCCGCCAAAAACAAAATTGAGCACCAATCTGCATGCACCTAATCATAAATCCCCCATCCTCACAGTAAAAATCCACCACTTGCTGAAATCCCCCTACCCAGAACAAATCTTTGGCCACCCTGCCCATCCCCCAAATCCCCCCAGCAGAAATACTTTGCCCCCCCCCCCCCCAAAAAAAAAAAAAAATTCTCCCTCCTAGCACAAATTCTCTACCCCTCAAAATTCCTCTCCAAGTACACATTCCCCCCCCCCCCTCTCTCTCCAAGTACACATTCTTTCCCCCCCCTCACTCCAAATCCCTCTCCCAGCATAAAATCCCCCCAATCCCCCCTCCTAGCATAATCCCCCCCCCCCCAAATTTCCCCTTCTAGCACAAATGCCCCCCAATCACCCCCCCCCCCGCCTTAAAAAAAATATATATATATAAAAAAAAACATTTCCTCTCCCCCTATACCATATCACTTCTTCTAGTACAAACCCCCCAATACCCCCCCCCTTTTTTTATATATCTTTATTAAATCGAGGTGCAATAATATTTTTCCACAAACAAGGGGGAGATTTGAATACAACAGTATTAGCCTACGCATAGTACAAATCGTAATATCCATAAACACCTTGAGTAATTTTCTAATATATAAAAAAAATACAGAGCTAAACGAAACCAAACAAGACAAAACAAAACTAAAAATAAATAAATAATAATAATAAAAAAGGAAACCTCATCCTAAATTAGATTGTTCCCAGTCCTCTTCCTTTCATATAAGCAAAAAAACTAAAAATAAACAAAAAAAAAAGGAAACCTCATCCTAAATTATATCCCAGTCCTCTTCCTTTCACATAAGCAAAAAAACAAAAAAAACAAAACACCACTATTAATACAATATAGCCCAAAACAAGGATCTAGCCAGTCAACCCACTAACTCTAAGGCCCCTTTCACATTGAGGTGATTTTCAGGCGGTACATCGCTGTTATACCGCCTGAAAAAAAACCTGCCCTGTAGTCTTCAATGTGAAAGCCCGAAGGCTTTCACACTAAAGCGGTGCGCTAGCAGGACCGCTCCAAAAGTCCTGAAAGCCGCATCTTTGCAGCGGTATCGGAGCGGCGTGTTTACCGCTCCTATACGGCTCCTTTCCATTGAAATCAATGGGAAACCGCGGTAATACCGCCCGCAATGCGCCTCAACAGAGGCGCATTACGGGCGGTATTAACCCTTTTTCGGCCGCTAGCAGGGGTTAAAAACGCACCACTAGCGGCCGAATACCGCGGTTATTACAACGGTATAGCAGCGCTAAAAATATCGCGCTGCTATACCGCCACCGCCGCTCCACTGCCCAATGTGAAAGCAGCCTTAAAGTCCTGTTTTGCAGCGCTTTTAAATCGCTTTTAAGGCTGCCCATTCATTTCAATCTGCAGGGTGTGTTGGGAATGCTATTTACAGCGATCCCTAACCAGCCACGAACTGCTGCTTGCAGGACTTTTCCCAAACTTCCCGCAAACACACCGCTCCAGTGTGAAAGCACACATTGCACAGAACAGAATGGGAGGTGGTTTTCAGGCACTTTGTAGAGGCTTTTTCTAGTGATAAACTCCTGAAAACTGCCTCAGTGTGCCCCGCCACCTAGTGGTAGAAGAGAAAAGTACAACCAGGCCAAGCTTACGGAGAAATCAATGGATCAGTTTAACTACGCCTGGCAAGTAAATTTGTGAGGAGCTCCCTGACTAAACCCCAGGGTGCTACATGTGGTTAGTTAGGCCTGGTTTACACCTATGAATTTTTTAGGCTACTTTCACGCTGGGGTGGCGGGTCCATTAGTGGTAAAGCGCTACTAGTTTTACTGATGTTTACCGATAGCGGGGCGCTTTTAACCCTTAAAAGCGCCTGTGTTGCGGCGCTTTGGAAACGCTGCCCATTCATTGCAATGGGCAGGGGCACTGTATACAGCACTCCTCCATCACCCCAAAGATGCTGCTTGCAGGACTTTTTTTCCTGTTCTGGAAGCGCACCGCTCCAGTGTGATAGCACTCGGGTATTCACACTGGCTCACTGTGAACTGGGTCTTAAGGCGTCGGCATACCAAGACATTTTGGACAATTTCATGCTCCCAACTTTGTGGGAACAGTTTGGGCCAAGGCCCCTTTCCTGTTCTAATATCACTGCGCACCAGTGCACAAAGCAAGGTCCATAAAGACATGGAGGGAAAGGGGAACTAATCAATATTAGATGGGTGGGCGGGCAATGGGCATAAAGTTATGGCCAATCATTTTATAAAACTCAGTTTTACAAATGCAGTATCTGAGGAGACTGTCTAATATAAGTGCAACGATGATGTTTCCAGCATTAGAGCTTCTCAGGAAGTATTATCTAATGGGACTCATTTTACAAAAACAGAGAGGAGTCCATGTTGCCGTGGCAACAAATCAGGTTCATCTGGAATTGTACTAGTTCAGGTTAGGAAACAAACACCTACAAAGCCATCACTTATTTCCTTTACTAATATCACCGGATGCATCTCCTCCTCCTCCCCTCACTTGTCCTCTTCCTCTATGACCTTCTCTACCGCTCTCCTGTCTTCTCCTCTTTCTTTATCCCCCTTCCTTCACCCCCCCTCCTCTTCTATTCTCCTCTTCCTTCACCCCCCCTCTTCTATTCTCATTTTCCTTCATCTCCCCCTCTTGCTTCACCCCCTCCCTCTTTTCCATTCTCCTCTTCCTTCATCCTCCTCTCTTCCTTCATTCCCCCCCTCTTTCTTCACCCCCCCTTTTCCTTCATCCTCCCCTCTTACTTCATCCCCCCCTCTTCCTTTACCCCCCCTCTTCCTTCATCCCCTCTCTTTCTTCATCCTCCCCTCCTCCTTCATCCCCTCTTCCTTCATCCCCCCTCTTCTATTCTCATTTTCCTTCATCTCCCCCTCTTCCTTCACCCCCTTTTCCATTCTCCTTTTCCTTTATCCTCCCCTCTTCCTTCACCCCCTTTTCCTTCATCCTCCCCTCCTCCTTCATCCCCCCCTCTTCCTTCATTCTCCCCTCTTCCTTCATCCCCCCATCTTCCTTCACCCCCCCCATCTTCCTTCATCCCCCCCCCCATCTTCCTTCATCCCCCCATCTTCCTTCATCCCCCCATCTTCCTTCATCCTCTCTCTCTTTCTTCACCCCCTTTTCCATTCTCCTCTTCCTTCATCCTCCCCTCTTCCTTCATTCCCACCTTTTCCCTTATCCTCCCCTCCCCCTTCATCCCCCTCTTCCTTCCTCCCCCTCTTCCTTCATCCTCCCCTCCTTCATCCTCCCCTCCTCCTTGATCCCCCCTCTTCCTTGATCCTCTCCTCCTCCTTCTTCCCCCTCTCATCTTCCTTCACCCCCCCTCCTCTTCTATTCTCCTCTTCCTTCACCCCCTCTTCTATTCTCATTTTCCTTCATCTCCCCCTCTTACCTCACTCCCTTTTCCATTCTCCTCTTCATTCATTCTCCTCTTCATTCATCCTCCCCTCTTACTTCATCCCCCCCTTTTCCTTCATCCTCCTCTTCCTTCATCCTCCTCTTCCTTGATCCCCCCCTCTTCCTTGACCCCCCCCTCTTCCTTGATCCCCCCCCTCTTCCTTGATCCCCCCCCTCTTCCTTCAACTCCCTCTTCCTTCATCCTCTCCTCTTCCTTCAACCCCCCATTTTCTTCATCCTCTCCTCTTCCTTGATCTCCCCCTCTTCCTTGACTCTCTCCTCTTCTTCCCCCCCCCTTTCTTCATCCTCTCCTCTTCCTTCATCCCCCTTATCCTTCATCCTTCCCTCTTCCTTGATCCCCCATCTGCCTTGATCCTCTCCTCTTCCATATTCCCCCCTCTTTCTTCATCCTCTTCTTTTCCTTCACCCCCCTCTTCCTTCAACTCCCCCTTCCTTCATCCTCTCCCTTCAACCCCCCATTTTCTTCATCCTCTCCTCTTCCTTCATTCCCTCTTCCTTCATCCTCCCCTCTTCTTTGATCCCCCCTCTTTCTTCATCCTCTCCTCCTCCTTCTTCTTCCCCCCTTTTCCTTCATCCTCTCCTCTTCCTTCTCCCCCCCCTCTTCCTTCATCTGCCCCTCTTTCTTCAACCCCCTCCTCTTTCTTCAACACCCTCTTCCTTCATCCTCTCCTCCTCTTCCTTCTTCCCCCCTTTTCCTTCATCCTCTCCTCTTCCTTCCCCCCCCCCCTCTTCCCTTATCTCCCGCTCTTTCTTCATCCTCCCCTCTTCCTTCTTCCTCCCCTCTATCTTCAACCCCCTCTTCCTTCATCCTCTCCTCTTCCTTCCTTCCCCCTCTTTCTTCAACCTCCTCTTCCTTCATCCTCTCCTCTTCCTTCTTCCCCCCTCTTTCTTCATCCTCTCCTCTCCCCCCCTCTTTTTTCATCCTCTCCTCTTCCTTCTTCCCTCCCCCTCTTCCTTCAACCCCCTCTTTCTTCCTCCCACCTATTCCTTCACCCCACTATATTCCTATAGACTAAGTTTGTCATGTCAGATGTCCGAGCCCCCAAATCTGACACGTGGGATTGAACGCTTCTGATATTATCAAAGCCAGAGGCATGAATGGAAAAGCAGCAACTGAATATTTGCAGGTCACCGAAAACACCCCTTTTGCGGGCAGAAAAAGCTGAAAATCGTGTTTATCATGACAGGACAAGACGAAGCTGTCATTTTCCCCATTCAGCAGAAGCCTTCACAATTAGCCGGAGAATATAATTATGGAAGAAACAGACAAAAGGCTCTGGGTCTGATTAACAGAAGCAAACTGTGGTGGCGGTAATTTCTCCAAACGTTCCGGCTCGGAGCGCAGGCTGCCGGGGTTAACCTGTACATTGCTGGCTCGGACAGCCAATTTGTGCGATTTTTGCATAGCATGCATCCTCTGGAGCAATGTTTCTCAACTCCAGTCCTCAAGTACCCCCAACAGGTCGTGTTTTCAGGCTTTCCCATTATTTTTGCACAGGTGATTTGATTAGTTTCACTGCCTTAGTAAATACCACAGCCGTGGTAAATCCTAAAAACATGACCTGTTGGCATAGGTGTGCGCAGCCTATTACATTAGGGTGTGCACCCCAAAGCTCAAACACATTCTACTGATCACACAGTGTGTCCATTTAGAAAGGCAAGGGGCTTTTAAATTACATATTTACTATCCCCTTCCCCCACTTATTGTAAAACAACCCCCCTCCCCGCAGCAGAGGAAGGGATGGGGAGGCAGGGCAGTAAGGTGAATCTGTGCTGCACATGGTGTTTAGGGTGTGCCTCGGAACATCTGGCACACACTGTGCGCACGCCTATGCCTGTTACTGGAGGACTGGAGTTGAGAAACATCGCTGTGGAGGGTAGAGTGTCCCCTGATTTCCCTTCACTTCCTGTTCAGTGTTTTGACTGTACCATGTCCCATTTACGGCCTGACTTAAAAAGCGGCATGCGGGAGGTGGATGGGCCCTGTATCTGATAATAAATGCTTCCAACAGTCGGAAGTGCTTATTATCACAGAGCAATTTCTTATCTTGTTCTGCGTGATGATCAAAAGGAATTCCGGAACCGTGCGCCAAACGGAATTTCTTCATTAATTTACAGCAGATTACATTATCTGCAATCACAGGAGATGTGTGCACAGAATAGAGAAGTTCCTCCAGTAAGCCATCCAGTGTGCCTCCCAGTGTGCTGCCCAGTGTGCCGTACAGTGTGTCGTACAGTGTGCCGCCCAGCAGGGCTGGACTGGGACAGAAATTTGGCCCTGGACTTCATCCAGACTGGTCCAAGCCCCCTCTCCTTCTAAACTAGCCGCCGTTCTACTTTATTAGAGTAGAACGGCTGGTACTGGTACTCTTATAGGCAGTACCAGTGGGGAATATAGAAATTAAGTTGCGCTGCAAGATCTGAAACTTAATAAATACATATATAATAAGCTGCACTGCGTGTAATAATTGATCGTTATACAACTACTGATTAATGTGATTATATAGTGATTAACATCAAAAAAGAATGATCAAGTCTGTATAAAAACTCATGTGATGACAAAACAATGTTCATTATGAAAAATGAACGCAAGTCCACTTAGTGTTAACATATATGAAAAAAAAAAAAAAAGAATATTCAAAAGATCATATAGTGAAGATATTCCACGTGAAAATTGATTCAATCAAACAGATGACCAGAATATCCCAGGAGATCGTGTCTGATAGCAGGATAGAAGGAAGCCTCCACCTCTTATATCCAATCTGCTTACCGACTATTATGAATCTCTATAGTTGAGATCATATACGCATGAAGCCCACTGGTGCTGCTGGTTACTATAGAATCCTGTATGTCCTCTCCACCTTTGCATTCACTAATGGCTCTCAAGCAAGTCACCCTGCATGGTATAGCACAAAGGGAAAGGAAAGGATTCCAACATAGAGTAGTATTGCAATATGAAAATTACAATTTATTTAAATACTTATTGCACTCACATTTGATGAATATAAAATCGCATGTATAGTAAAATCATGTAGCCGGCCGGCTCTCCAGTTATCCGCCCGTCCTTCCGGATGGTCGTATGGTAACAATGGTGACGTCAGCACGCCAAGATTTGTGACGAAACGCGCAGGGAGGAGCGGCGTGCTGACGTCACCATTGTTACCTCCCAGGGCCCTAAGCAAAATTACATGTCACATTAAAGTTGAGAAGCGGTACTATTCCGGTACTTACAGTTAAAGCATGCACTTAGGAAGCAGATGACCTCTGTTGTGGTAGACCCAAGTACCCCACCGGTGCTTGACGTTATGTTTGGAGCGGACTCTACCAAACTTATATCTAATATTTACTATATTCTTAGACAGCGTAGGATAAATAGGGTATCCCAGAAAGCTAAGGCACAGTGGGAACAGGATGTAGGACCCATTGAGGACTCAGATTGGGAAGAAGTACTAGAAGGTGTCAAGACTGCATCCCCTAAGTTATCAGACAGACTGACACAACTCTATGGGCCAGATTCAGGATGGCGAGCGGTTCTTTAAGGCGGCGTAACCTATCTCATTTATGTTACGCCGCCACAACTTTACTCGCAAGTGCTGTATTCACAAAGCACTTGCGTATAAAGTTGTGGCGGCGTGGCGTAAATTGACCGGCCTAATTCAAATTCGGCGGGTAGGGGGCGTCATGTATTTAAATTAGGCGCGATCCCTTGCCGAACGTACTGCGCATGCGCCGGCCGGCAATGTATCCCAGTGCGCATGCTCCGAATCACGTCGCATATTGTCAATGAAAATGACGTGAACGTAACTTACGCCCAGCCCCATTCTGAATCGGCTTACGCAAACAACGTAAACATTTTCAAATTTCCCGCGGTCACGACGTCCATACATAACATAGGATGCGCCTGCTTTTGGCAGCTTTATCTTTACGCCGGGAAAACCCTTACGTAAACGGCGTAAACTGACTGCGTCGAGCCCGCGGACGTTCATGAATTGGCGTATCTCGCTGATTTACATATTCTTGGCGTAAATCAGCGAGAACGCCCCCAGCGGCCATTTTAAAGTTGCAGTTAAGATCCGAGGGTGTATTACAATTACGCCTGTCGGATCTTTGCTGCAAACCGGCGTATCTTGTTTTCTGCATACAGAAAACAGATAAGCCGGCGCAAAGTGTGAGTTATGCCGGCGTACTGATACGCCGGCATAAGTGTGAGTTATGCCGGCGTATCAGTACGCCGGCATAACTCACACTTTGTAATTGTAATACACCGTCTTTCTGAATCTGGCCCTATATCTTACACCAGGCATATCTTACACCCCTAAGACTAGCAAAATTTCAATCTACAAGGAACCCCCTATGCCCCAAGTGCTCTCTAGCGGAGGGCACTTTCTATCACCTGCTGTGGCAATGCTCTGTCATGCAGGCATACTGGCTACAAGTGACATGGTTCTTGCATGATAACATGGGATCGCCTGTGGGGATGGACCCGAAGCTTTGTCTGTTGGGACTGCGGCCGGATGTAGAGGTGGATAAGTTCCAGGTTATATTTATATACGAATCATTGTTCCTGGCTAGAAAGATGGTGGCCAAGACCTGGTTGCGGGAGACGGCCCCAACACTGAGAGACAGGAAAAAGGAGATAAATGCAGTGCTTCCATATAGGAAAATAATTTATATCCATAGGGGGCACCCTCAGAAGTTTGCTAATGTGTGGGATAGGTGGCTGGAGGATGGGGAGACCTGTACTGTGTGATGCGAAGGCGCTGTCCCTGGAATAGTCGCTAGCTATTTAATGTGTACCCTTCCTTGCATGCCACAGTAGTGCATGCAATGCACGGAGGTTTACTTGGGTTGCTACAATGATTCAAGACGACTTTGTTACTGTTATTGGTATATGTGTACCGGAGCAAGATGGATTCTCTGTACTGTATAACTTTATGCCTTGTTTACATCTCAAACTTGTTTATCTAGTTTAAAAAAAAGTTAAGCGGGGCGGCGGGGGTGCGCTGTCTACAGTGACGGGGAGGGCGTGTTCTGCTGTCGGAAATTACATCTTACATTAAAGTGAGAAGAGGGGGGTGCTGACTTCTTACCTCTACTTCCATGCAGCCAGCGAGTTTAGAAGCGTGGTGAGGGGCCGAAAATTACTTCTCACCAGGCGGGCCTCTAGTAATTTGGGGGGCCCTCCGCAGCTTTGCGGGGCCCTAAGCGGCTTGCATAGTGAGCCTATAGGGCGGATCGGCCCTGGCTCTGCCCATAGGCTATAGAATAATTCTAATGTCGGTTGACTATAGGGGTGTCAAATATAATCGCTGCATCGGTGCATCGCGATTCGGGGGCCCCCGATGCGGCACCGATGCATGCGACCGTGGTAATCGATGTTTAGCCCCGCCCTGTCCCCGCCCCATCCCTGCCCCTCCCGGGAGAGCGCTCCGTTCAGAGTTTACCTTCTACCGACAAACTGCAGCGGAGCCGAGTGACACATCCATCAATCACCTTCCCTCTCCCCTCATCAGCCAATAGATAGTGATCCCAGGCGGTGTCATAGTGACGTAATGCGGAAGTGAGGAGCCACGCTGTGTGCACGTTGGCGGGGAGATGGAGCACTGGGGCTGGAGTTTGTGGTGGCTGGAGCTGTCCCTGCTGCTAAGAATGGCGGCGGCCGGCTTATGGAGCACGGAGCTCCGAGGAGGAGAGTGGAGCTATCAGTGCTTTTGGTCCCGGAAGGGTTCAGGGCAGCCGCGGGGTATCCAGCCGAAAGTGTGATGGAGGAGGATGAGGTAGAGCCGCAGGAGAGCCAGAAGAGCGGTATAGCCAGGTAAGGGGGCAGCTGGGAGGACACTGAGATGACTGACATGCTAAGGGAGGTGCCAGACTGTATGCAGAATTCAGATAAATGGTGTGCAGTGCTTTGCGGTGATGTACAAAAGAGTCTTATTAAGTAGTGAAATATATATATATATATATATATATATATATATATATATATATATATATATATATATATATATATATATATATATATATATATATATATAAAAATCTGTGATTTGATTGAAATAAATCTTCTGTGTATTCAAAGTAATTCCAGCGCTGAGTGTGCTGTGCTGTGTTCAAACCATTCCTGATTTCTGGAAAATGATTTAAACACAGCAGAGGCAGAGCACACTCAGCACTGAAATTACTTTGAATACACAGAAGATTTTTCAATCAGATCAGATTTATATATAAATATATTTCAGGACTATATTTCTTCAAACCAATGGCCACCACATAGCCCTCACCCACCTCACCTCCATTCACAGGCTCCAACCCCCACCATGCAGCCCTGAACAATCTGAGGTCGCACCCATTCTTATCTCTAGACCGACCCCTCAATTCTTCAGTTCCTTTCACCCCCCAGACTCCATCTAATAATATTTCTGGACTCCATCCATTCCTATCCTCCATCATTTTTGGATTCCTATTTCCCTATTTCTGGACTCTTCCATCCTTTTAGTTCCCATCTTCAGACTACTCAATCCTTCCTTTCCTATTCATGGATTCTTTCTTCCCCATCTCCAGACTCCTCCATATTTGTAATCGTGATGCATCGTTAATCGCTGACATGATAATCGTAATCGCGAGACCGGTGAAGATGCGCAGCCCTAGTTGACTAGTAATAACAATTAATAAATATAATTCTTACTAGTCATACAACATTAGAATTCTTCTATAGCTTGTGGGCGGAGCATTCGACTAGAAATGTACGATTTTGGCGTTGTACGGTTTAGCTGCTTCGTCAAATCTTCTTAGAGCATTCGAAAGACACCATAAGCCTTCAATTGACAGATTCAACCAGAATTCATTTGGATTTTGGGACAAATGCAGTTTTTAATGAAACAAAATAAATAAAAACAAATTTCCGGAGTAACTAAATAAATGTATTTTTCGGACGAAAACTAAATTCCGAAACAAAATATTTCAGTGTGCGCATGTCTAGTGACCAGTATGAGAGAGAGAGCGACATTATGGCGGACACATCGGATACTTTTGACCAGGGAATAGGTGCAGGAACTTCTTCTGTCTGATTTGCCCCTTGACTCCACCCCCTACCCACCTCTGAGCAACATCCCTTGGTTCCACACCCTACCTACCTCCCAGTACTGCCCCTTTTAGAGAATACAGAACAAAGTATCATTTTGTGGTGTTAATTATTTTGTATTTAATTTGTTAATGATAACAAGAAAGGCATAAAATAGATCAAGCAACAATGGACACCTCAGCGACAATAGAACCACTACGGCAACAATGAACTCCCAACAGCCAGCATCAATATACCCTCCAGCAGCCAGCAACATTAGACCCCTCCCTTAACAGTAGATCCCTCCCAGCAATGATTGACCCCCCCTGCAGCATAAGACCCACCCATATCAACAATAGATCCCCCATCAGCAACAGTAGACATCCCCGGCAACAATAGACCTCCCCCTGCAAAATCAGACCCCCCTAGCAACAATAGATTTCCCAGTAGCCAACATCAATAGATCGATTCTCTAGCAGGGAGCAACAAAGACCCCTCCCTCAACAGTACATCCCTCCCAGCAACGACTGATCTCCCCCCCCCCCAGCAACATAAGACCCATCCTAGGAAGCTCTTCCTTCGCAAAAATAGATCCTCTCCAGCAACAATAGGTTCCCCAGCAGCCATCATCGATAGACCCTCCAGCACACCTCGGCCCCCCTCTTGCCATTACATACATTCAGTTCTGGAGGTGCCGGAACTGCGTTCCCGCTGAAAAAAATCCCTGCTTTTGACACCATTGTAATTTTTACAGCGATCAGTGTCATAAAAATGCACGGATTACTGTAAAAATTACACTGGCAGTGAAGGGGTTAACCTGTAGGGGGGCGCAGAAGGGGTTAAGTGTGACCTAGGGAGTTCTTCTAACTGTTAGGGCCATGGCAGGGAACAGACAATCAGTGACATGTCACTAGGCAGAACGGGGAGATGTTGTGTTTACACTCACGTCTTCCCGTTCTTCAGCTCTGTGACCCGATCGTGTGGCCAACGGCGGACATCGAGTCTGCGGGCACGGTCGCGGAGCTTACGACCACACAGCCGGCAAATTAAAGAGGACGTATATATGCGTCCATTTGCCCAGACGTGCCATTCTGTCAACGTAAAAGTGCATGCGGCGGTCCTTAACCACTTATATTCCCTGTTATAGGGAAAGACTATCAATGACGTCACACATCCAGCCCTGCCCCCCTACAGTTAGAAACACATATGAGGTCACACCTAACCCCTACAGCGCCCCCTAGTGGTTACTCCTAAACTGCATTGTCATTTTCACAGTAATCAGTGCATTTTTATAGCACTTTTCGCTGTGAAAATTACAATGGTCCCAAAAATGTGTCAAAATTGTCCGATGTGTCCGCTATAATGTCACAGCCACGAAAAAAAAAAAAAACGCTGATCGCCGTCATAACTAGGAAAAAAAATGATTAATAAAAATGCCATAACACTATCCCCTATTTTGTAAACGCTAAAAATTGTAGCGCAAACCAATCGATAAATGCTTATTTTTACCAAAAATATGTAGAAGAATATGTATCGGCCTAAACTGAGGGAAAAAAAACGTTTTTATTATATATTTTTGGGGATATTTATTATAGCAAAAAGTAAAAAATATTCTTTTTTTTTCAAAATTGTCGCTCTATTTTTGTTTATAGCGCAAAAAATAAAAACCGCAGAGGTGATCAAATACCACCAAAAGAAAGCTCTATTTGTGGGGAAAAAAAAGGATGCCAATTTTGTTTGGGAGCCACGTCGCACGACCGCGCAATTGTCAGTTAAAGCGACGCAGTGCCAAATCGCAAAAACTGGCCAGGTCCTTTACCTGCATAATGGTCCAGGTCTTAAGTGGTTAAGTGGTTAAAGTCGCTTCTGTAATACTTAGGAGCCATTTAAAGCAGATTGCACCCTTAAAAAAAACACCAACAACCCCCCTTCATTTTGCTTTCTTCATCGGCTGAAATGCATAATTACTTATGGAATAGAGCATTGCCAGCAATCTGTCTTCCTGTCCTTCGGGAGTCCTTGCTCCTTTCACAGAGATAAGCCCCGTGTTCCAAGGAACTTTAAATGTGGGCAAGTTCAAAGAGGAGACGCAGCACTCTGATCTCGACTCTGGGCGTGCGCTGCCGGGAAATGACTTATATTTTTATTAACGTTAATTTGTGAGCCAACATCTAGGCGACCAGATATACTGGTAATCAAAGGCGATAGCTATTAAAGGGATGGCGCACGTAAATTCAAAGTCGCTTTATGTGAAATAGCTTTTAACAGAATGCATAAATAAAATAAAATAAAAGTTGTGGATATCCTTCAGAAGTAAAGATATGCAATGATACATAATTACACAGATAATGAGAAATATATATTGCTTGTTTTTATATATATATATATATATATATATATATATATATATACTGTATATATATATATATACACACACACACCAGTATTGTATATTATTATTATTTAGGTACTTGTATAGCGTTGTAAACTTACGCAGTGCTTTACATATACAATGTACATTCACATGAGCCCCTACCCTCAAAGAGCTTACAATCTAAGATCCCTAACTCACATTCATATACTAGGGCCAATTTAGGCAGAAGCCAACTAACCTACCAGCATGTCTTTGGAGTGTGGGAAGAAACCGGAATCCCCGGAGGAAACCCACGCAGGCACAGGGAGAACTCCAGGCAGGTAGTGTCATGGTTGGAATTCACAGGGCTGATCCTAGGGTCACAAGCGCCCGAGTGCAGAAATATTTCTGGTCATTTTTACTAACTCCTCCCCTTTACAAATGTTTCTCTGGCAACAACTCAACCACAGAAATGCTCCCCCATGAAGTCTTCATTACCCTGAGATCCTTACATGATTCTCTTAACAATAAAAAAAAAAATACAGGAAGAGAAGCAGAGTACTTTATTGGGACTTGGAGGGGGGCCTCTCTGATAGACACAGAGAGGGCTTCTGTTAGAGAGTCTCTTGGAAAGAGCCCCAGACATACTACAGACATGATACAGGAGATGAGATGATCAGAGCCTGCAGACATGATACAGGAGACGGTCAGGGACTGCAAACATAGTACAGCAGATGATCAGAGACTGCAGACATAGTACAGGAGATGATCAAAGACTATGCAATCTATCATGCCATAAAACATCTAGAGCAGGGGTGCCCAATCTTTTGAAGAGTGAGGGCCACTTAAGCAACTAGGTAACCAGTCGAGGGCCACAATGAGCGCAGCGGGCGGATGACAGGTCACGGCTACTCTATAGGCCCTCCGATCCGCCCAGAGGGAAGGGGACGAAGTCCCTTCTATTTTTTGCATTGGAGGTAGGTGGGTGTAAACGGACATCTGTAGAGGTGAATTGAGGGTTCCATTTGGTCGGGTTGATCATGTGAAAAGGGCCTAAGACTGCTTTCACACAGATCTAAAGGAGGGTAAGGTTGGGACTTTGAATGAGGCATGTGATAACAAACTACCACAGGCCTCCATCCCTGCAAAAGTAAAAAAAAAAAAGAAAGGAGGGTTGGGACTTTGAATGAGATGCGCTTAACCACTTGTCCTCTGCCCACCGTCAAATGAC
This sequence comes from Rana kukunoris, assembly GCA_029574335.1. NCBI lineage: Eukaryota > Metazoa > Chordata > Amphibia > Anura > Ranidae > Rana > Rana kukunoris. Next base: position 32,011 of record JAJQKJ010002504.1, read on the forward strand.
GTCGGGCGGAGGACTCCATTATCCTGACATCACGTCATATGACGTGATGTTCTTTTAAAGCAGCAGGCAGGCGCGCGCGTCGCCGGCGGCGTGCGCGCGCGCACCCGCCGCTCTGCTGGGATCCCGTGCAAGTGCCCGGCGGCAACGATCGCCGCCAGGCACACGCGATTGCTCAGTAACTGAGCGGGGACGTGGAGCTCTGTATGTAAACACAGAGCTCCACGTCCTGTCAGGGAGAGAGGAGACCGTTGCTGTGTCCCTTGTACATAGGGACACAATCGATCACCTCCCCCAGTCACCCCCCCTCCCCCCACAGTTAGAACACTCATAGGACACACATTTAACCCCTTCCCCGCCCCCTAGTGGTTAACCCCTTCACTGCCAGTCACATTTATACAGTAATCAATGCATATTTATAGCATTGTTCACTGTATAAATGTAAATGGTCCCAAAAATGTCAGAAAAGTGTCTGAAGTGTCCGCCATAACGTCGCAGTCCCAATAAAAAAATCGCAGATCGCCGCCATTAATAGTAAAAAAAAAAAATGCCATAAACTATCCCCTATTTTGTAAACGCTATAAATTTTGCGCAAACCAGTCGATAAACGCTTATTGCATTTTTTTTTACCAAAAATATGTAGAAGAATACGTATCGGCCTAAACTGAGGAAAAATTTTTTTTTTTTTATATTTTTTGGGTTATTTATTACAGCAAAAAGTAAAAAAATATTGCATTTTTTTAAAAATTGACGCTCTATTTTTGTTTATAGCGCAAAATCATAAAAACCGCAGAGGTGATCAAATACCACCAAAAGAAAGCTCTATTTGTGGGAAAAAAAGGACGCCAATTTTGTTTGGGAGCCACGTCGCACGACCGCGCAATTGTCAGTTAAAGCGACGCAGTGCCGGAAGCTTAAATTTTGTCTGGGCAGGAAGGGGGTGTAGGTGCACAGTAGGCAAGTGGTTAATCGTAGTATGCGATTAAATATATAAATATGGATTTAAAAAAAAAAATTCCATATTGGCCAGGCTCAAGATTGTCAAACAAAAAAGCACTAAACCAAATTGATCTGTCTAACTGTATGCGATTAACAACAGAGGTTTAGTTACATGCATTTGCAAATGCCTGTTTAAGCTGCAATGCCATGGTCAAGGCACTCCGTGTGCTGCAGTCCTAGCTATGATTTTAAAGCCTCCTAATAAGGAGCACAGGTGTGCTAATCAATAGGCAGGGGGCAGGAGCCCTGTGGTAGTTTGTTATCACATGCCTCATTCAAAGTCCCAACCTTACCCTCCTTTAAAACACTATTTAGGGATGGAGATGCGCTTTCAGGAGTGAAATATATTGCCTCCACAGATCTACCACCAACAGTCAATCTATGCATTGTCATCCTTTGACTAGCTGACCCAAGTTTGATGTGGTCCGCACTTAGGGCTCTTTCACACGTCCGTTCCGTTCGTCCGTTTTTTGGACGTCCGGTAACGGACCTCAATGCTTCCCTATGGGAGCGGATCCGTTAGCGTCCGCCAGACGTCCGCTAACGTCCGCCAGATCCACATCCATTTTTTTGGACGGAAGAATGTCCTATTTTTCTTCCGTCCGGCCAAACGGATCCAATGCAAATGGACAGACGGTCCGTTTCCATCCGATTCCCCATAGGGGATAGCGGAGGAGAGACAGGGCGGTCCCTGCACAGTGTGCGGGGACCGCCCTGTCCGCCCGACAGCTCAGCGGAGACCCCCCGCTGAGCCGACGGACACACGGAGCGGACCGAAAACCGGACCGCACGTGTGAAAGAGGCCTAAGTCTGGTGGTATTTTGGTTTGGCAGGCATGTTTTGGTTCCACTCCTGTTTTTGTTTTGATTTATCCAGTGCTCTTCTTTGCCAGACAAACTATAGGTAGGGGCGAGTTTAGGTTACCACCTGCCCCCTGCCTATTGATTAGCACACCTGTGCTCCTTATTAGGAGGCTTTAAAATCATAGCTAGGACTGCAGCACACGGAGTGCCTTGACGATGGCATTGCAGCTTAAACAAGTATTTGCAAATGCATGTAACTAAACCTCTGTTTTTATTCGCATACAGTTAGACAGATCAATTTGGTTTAGTTTTTTTTGTTTGACAATCTTGAGCCTGGCCAATATGGAAACATTTTTTATATTCCATAATTATATATTTAATAGCATACTGCGATTAAGCACATCTCATTCAAAGTCCCAACCCTTCTTTTTTTTTTTTTTGATCTGCTGCAGTTTACCCACAACGTGGGTGCAGCATAGTGCACCTGTGTCTATTCTGCGGGTTAGCTGAACTTTGCCATAGACTCCGCCTTTGGCAAAAGCCAGCGCTGTAGAGAAAGCATCGGCTTATGGGGCTCTGCTCCGCAGCCGTTTTCTTCCTCTACCGTCAGCTTCATTCACAACCCTGATGCTGCAGCCTGCAATCTGGGCTTGCCAACCCACCATTCCAGAGCTGGAGGTCGCGGGCCACATCACATCACAGGGCTCCGCGGGCCACATCACAGGGCTCCGCGGGCCGCATGTGGCCCCCGGGCCACTGGTTGGCCACCCCTGATCTAGAGCAAGGGCAGCCCAGAGCATGTGTAAAGGGATGCTGGGGATGCCATCCTCCAGCACACTGAACACTGTGACTCACTTTGGTTCTCTTTGCAGCCTTAGATAGAGATGGGAGGGGGAGGCATTCCAAATAGAGTTGGTGAAGACAGTGCGGGATCCCAGACTCACAGTGTGAAGAATTCATTCCTGCACATCAGCAGCCACTGAAAACTAGAACCCGTGTCAGGAAGAGGAATGACCCCTCCCCCGAGCACTGGCAGAATGAGGGGAGAACTCTGGAACTTCTGCGCCCCCACCTCTACAGGCGCCAGGGTGCAAAGCACCCTGCGCACCCTGCCTAGGATCGCCATCAAATCCATCATACCCAAATGGAAAGAACATGGCACAACAGCAAACCTGCCAAGAGACGGCCGCACACCAAAACTCACGGACTGGGCAAGGAGGGCATTAATCAGAGAGGAGCACAGAGACCTAAGGTAACCCTGGAGGAGCTGCAGAGTTCCACAGCAAAGACTGGAGTCTCTGTACATAGGATGACAATAAGCCGTACGCTCCATAGAGTTGGGCTTTATGGCAGAGTGACCAGAAGAAAGACATTACTTTCAGTAAAAAACAAAATGGCACGTTTTGAGTTTGTGAAAAGGCATGTGGGAGACTCCCAAAATGTATGGAAGAAGGGGCTCTGGTCTGATGAGACTAAAATTTAACTTTTCGGCCATCAAAGAAAACGCTATGTCTGGCGCAAACCCAACACATCACATCACCCAAAGAACACCATCCCCACTGTGACACATGGTGGTGGCAGTATCATGCTGTTGGGATGTTTTTCAGCAGTCTGGACTGGGAAACTGGCCAGAGTTGAGCATAAGATGGATGGTGCTAAATACAGGGACAGAGGCGTAACTAGAATCTTCAGGACCCGGGGGAAGAAACCATGAAGGGCCCCCCCCCCCATGGGCATTGCTAGGTCTACAAAAGATTTTGTGCTAGGGCCCATAGCAGTGTAGCAAGTAAAGAAAGTCATACGCTTGGGCAGGCATACACATGTATACAATATATGTGTGTGTGTTTTATATATATATATATCGTTACATATCTGAGTGCGGATCCTTCTTGCATCAGGGTCCCCAGAGAGCCAATTCCTTACATAAGGGTGCCCAAAGAGCCTCCCCCATACATCTGGGTCCCCAAAGAGCCCCCCACTTACATTAGGGTGCCCAGAGAGTCTCCCTCCATACATTAAGGTCCCCAGAGAGCCTCCCCCATACATCAAGGTCCCCAGAGACCCTCCCCCATACATCAAGGTCCCCAGAGAGCCTGCCCCCATACATCAGGGTCCCCAGAGGACTCCCCATTCATCAGGGTCCCCAGGGAGCCCCCCCATACATCAGGGTCCCCAGGGAGCCCCCCATACATCAGGGTCCCCAGAGAGCTCCCCATACATCAGGGTCCCCAGAGAGCTTCCCATACATCAGGGTCTCCAGAGAGCCCCCGCATACATCAGGGTCTCCAGAGAGCCCCTCCATACATCAGGGTCTCCAGAGACCCTCCGCATACAGCAAGGTGCCCAGAGAGCCCCCCCCCATACAGAGAGTCCCCCTTACTTTAGGGTTTCCAGAGAGCTCCCCTATACATCATGGTTCCCAGAGAGCCCCCCCCTTACATCAGGGTTCCCAGAGAGCCCCCCATACATCATGATTCCCAGAGCCTCTTCCATACATTAGGGTCCCCAGAAAGCCTCCCCATACATTAGGGTTCCCCAAAGAGCCCACCCCACTTACACCAGGGTCCCCAGAGAGCCCCTCTTACATCAAGGTCCCCAGAGAGCCTCCCTTCATACATCAAGGTCCCCAAAGAGCCTCTCCCAATACATCATGGTCCCCAGAGAGCTCTTCATACATTAGAGTCCCCAGAAAGCCCCTCTTTACATCAGGGTCCCCAAAGAGCCTCCCCCATACATCAGGGTCCCCAGAGAGCCCCTCTTACATCAAGGTCCCCAGAGAGCCTCCCTCCATACATCAAGGTCCCCAAAGAGCCTCTCCCAATACATCATGGTCCCCAGAGAGCTCTTCATACATTAGAGTCCCCAGAAAGCCCCTCTTTACATCAGGGTCCCCAAAGAGCCTCCCCCATACATCAGGGTCCCCAGAGAGCCCCTCTTACATCAAGGTCCCCAGAGAGCCTCCCTCCATACATCAAGGTCCCCAAAGAGCCTCTCCCAATACATCATGGTCCCCAGAGAGCTCTTCATACATCAGAGTCCCCAGAAAGCCCCTCTTTACATCAGGGTCCCCAGAGAGCCTCCCCCATACATCAGGGTCCCCAGAGAGCCCCTCCTTACATCAGGGTCCCCAGAGAGCCTCCCCCATACATCAGGGTCCCCAGTGAGCCCCCCATACAGCAGGGTCCCCAAAGAGCCTCCCCATACATCAGGGTCCCCAAAGAGCCCCCCCATACATCAGGGTCCCCAAAGAGCCCCCCCATACATCAGGGTCCCCAGAGAGGCCCACCATACATCATGGTTCCCAGACAGTCCCCCATACATCATGGTTCCCAGAGAGCCCCCCCTTTACATCAGGGTTCCCAGAGAGCCCCCCCTTTACATCAGGGTTCCCAGAGAGCCCCCCCTTTACATCAGGGTTTCCAGAGAGCCCCCCTTACATCAGGGTTCCCAGAGAGCCTCCCCCATACATCAGGGTCCCCAGAGAGCCCCCCATACATCAGGGCCCCCAGAGAGCCCCCCATTAGGGTTCACAGAGCCAGTTCCAAACATCAGGGTCCCCAGAGAGCCCCCCCCCATACATCAGGGTTCCCAGAGAGCCCCCCTTACATCAGGGTTCCCAGAGTGCCCCCCATACATCAGGGTCCCCAAACAGCCTCCCCCATACATCAGGGTCCCCAGAGAGCCCCCCATACATCAGGGCCCCCAGAGAGCCCCCATTAGGGTTCGCAGAGCCAGTCCAAACATCAGGGTCCCCAGAAAGCCCCCCCCATACATCAGGGTTCCCAGAGAGCCCACCCAATACATCAGGGTTCCCAGAGTGTCCCCCTTACATCAGGGTTCCCAGAGTGCCCCCCATACATCAGGGTCCCCAAAGAGCCTCCCCATACATTAGGGTCCCCAGAGAGCCCCCCCATACATCAGGGCCCCCAGAGAGCCCCCCCATTAGGGTTTGCAGAGCCAGTTCCAAACATCAGGGTCCCCAGAGAGCCCCCCCATACATCAGGGTTCCCAGAGAGCCCACCCAATACATCAGGGTTCCCAGAGAGCCCCCCTTACATCAGGGTCCCAAGAGAGCCCCCCATACATCAGGGTCCCAAGAGAGCCCCCCATACATCAGGGTCCCCAGAGAGCCCCCCATACATGAGGGCCCCCAGAGAGCCCCCCATTAGCGTTCGCAGAGCCAGTTCCAAACATCAGGGTCCCCAGACAGCCCCCCATACATCAGGGTTCCCAGAGAGCCCCTCATTAGGGTTCGCAGAGCCAGTTCCAAACATCAGGGTCCCCAGAGAGCCCCCCATACATCAGGGCCCCCAGAGAGCCCCCCATTAGGGTTCGCAGAGCCAGTTCCAAACATCAGGGTTTCCAGAGAGCCCACCCAATACATCAGGGTTCCCAGACTTAAACACCCCCCAGAGCTTCCCCTGTACCTGACTGGCTGTGCACCTCCAACCCCCAGCACAGGGGGAGCTGGGAGGCGGAGATCGGCAGCTCTATGCTGTCCATTTGCAGGGGGATCTCCCTGGGGCTTGTAATTTTCTTCCTGGGTCTGTACAGTGGAGGGGGAGGGGCCTCTGACCCGAGCAACTTACTTGTACACTGAAGAGTGAAACTTGTAGCTGCCCGGGTCAGAGGCTCCTCCCCCTCCACTGTACACACGCTGAAGGAGAAATACAAGCCCCAGGGAGAAATGCCGCGAGCATCATACAGCTGCCGTTCGTCGCCTCCTGCTCCCCCCACTGCATCACAAACTAAAAGCCGGAGATGCAGGGAGAGATGCCGGGTCTTGGGCCCCCCCCCACAGCGGCAGAACGGCAGGGCCCAGTCGCAACTGCGACTGCAGCGACACTGAAAGTTCCGCCACTGTACAGGGATATTCTTAAGCAAAACCTGTACCACTCAGTGTTCGATTTGAGGCTAGGACAGAGGTTCACCTTTCAGCAGGACAATGACCACAAACACACTGCTAAAGCAACACTTGATTGAAACTTACTGGCATGACACCCGAAATGTACTGGCGCAGACACGTTTTTACTGGCATTTCACAAAAAATACTAAATTACATTTTTAGGTGCACATTTCAGTATTTAGGCTACAAACAAGTACACTAGGCAAATAGCAATGTGATTTAAGGTAGATATTAAGGTAAAAAAACATATTGGGCCAGATTCAGGTAGATGAGAGTATCTTTCCTCTGGAGTAACGCTTCTCATTTACGTTACTCTGAAGACCCTTTCAGCGCAATTCCTGTAATTCACATAGCAGTTGCGCGTAAACTTGCGCCAGAGTAACGATAATGCGCTGGCGTAACCCGACGCAAGTGGAAGTGGGTGTGATCATATGTAAATGATGGGCGGAGCCCGGCGCAGAGGCTTACGTTCAGCGCATCATCCACGGAGCATGCGCAGTGAGTGCGGCTCCCCTCGCCCCCTTGTGCGCATGCTCACAACTTCCGTCGGCACCACTTCCTGGGAAACGTCAGCGCAATGCGTTCCGCTGGGCGCTTAAAAGCGCTGGCGGAAACGCCATTCCGGCGCAAAAGTAGTTCCGTTTCCCCCCACCCCAGGGAAGATACTTTTGCTCTGTGATGGCTGCTCCCGCTACCCCCAGAGAGAGGAGGAACCTCAATTTTAATACCCAGGAGGTCTCTGTCATTATATCGGCTATGGAGACGGAGAATGAATTTCTCCATGGCAAAAAAAGCCGCAAGACCAGCCGGGAGAGGAAGCAGGGCATCCTGGAGTCCATTGCTGCCAGGGTCAATGTCCTGGGCTACTCCACCCGGACTGCTGGGGACATACAAAAGAAAATCAATGACCTGCGGCGCAAGGTGAGGGACAAGGTGGCCTCCATCAGGAGGTATGAGAGGGGCACAGGTGGTGGTCCCCCATGTCCTGTCACCCTGACCGCAGAGGAGGAGGTGGTCGCTCGGTGCCTGGAGAGGGAGCAGGTGGAGGGGGTCGCAGGCTATGACTCCGTGGAGGAAGGCACAAGGACAGGTAAGTGTTTTCTAATCCCCTATTTGATGTTTTGCATTTGGGGGGGGGGGGTACATGTGCCAAGTGTGTGGGACCACCAACATGTGTCTGCTTTGTGTCATCCACAGATGACGGAGCTGGGCCATCATCTGTCAGCCTGCATTCCACCCCATCCCCCCCACGCCATCATGTGCCCGAGCCACTGGGTGGTGAAGAGGTTGTTGAGGAGGAGAGTGGCCACACCACACCTGCCGAGGTGGTTGTGGAAGATCCTGCTGTGGCAGAGCAGGACTTTTCTTTGGTCTTGTCGGTCTCCTCCCCTTCTCCTGGCCCGTCTGTCGTCCCCTCCCCCATCCTTGGAAGCCCCTCAAGGGCGACACCTTCCACCCGAGGACATACATCTTCGGGCCCCAGGAAGGCGACCCAGAAGACCAGGGGGGTGTCTGATGGTGTCCAGGATCAGTTGGCAAGGGATCACGCCAGACAGACAGAACAAATGGGGGCCATAGCGGACCACTTGCAGAAAGTCTCTGACAGCCTGGGCTCCGTTGCCAACATCAGCAACGCAGTGCAGGATGTCAGCTCTAACTGCGCTGCAGTGGTCACCACTTTGGGGGAGGTGCAGGGGGATATCCAGCACCTCACTGCAGCCGTCCAGGCCAACACTGCTGCCATCCATGGTAACAGTGCTGCCATCCGTGAGCAGGGGAGGCTGAGTCGGCGGGCCCAGCATTACCAGATGACCCGTCAGCTCCGGATGCAGGCCCAGACCAACAGTTATCTTGGACGGATAGCCAGGGCCTTGGAGGGCACGCAGGCCACACCTGCCAGGAGTGGCCCACCTGGGGATCAGCCACCTCCAGATGCCCCCCCACCCACTCCATCCAGGCAGCTGCGGAGCCAGAGAGGGGCCCCCAGAAGAAGCCCCCGGCATCCCCGATGAGGCCTTTTTTTTGGTGCTGGTTTTATATTATTATTTTTGACATACTCAGGTCATGAGTTTATTTTATTTTTTTCTCAGGTTATGAGATTATTTTTCTTTTATTGGTCAGGATATGATCTTTATAATTTCTTTTTGTACTGCACACGGTCAGGAGTGCAGGGGACAGTGTGAATGGTGTGTGAATGTGAGAGGGTGGCACTCCTGAAAGTAAGGGGTGTCACCCTCGGCCGTGGTGGTGAAGTGAACCCCACGGCTGAATGAATGACGTGTGAAAGGTGTGTGAATGGACAGTGACATCATTGGGGCCTTGACGCGGCGTTACTGCTCCCAACTCCTACATGCTGGACTTGGGCTAATCCAATGCGATGTGCATGTGGTGTGTGTGATCTAGGGACATCAGTGGTGTACATGCGTGCACTGTCTGTGTTAGTAATGTTTTGGTTTAGTGTCCAAAGATGCCTACGGCGAGGACCCTCCTGACTGCTCTTCCATCAGCAGACTGGGTGTCCTCTGGCAGGGGGGGACTGTGTGGGTCGGGGGTCAGGTCATCACGTATGTCAATATGCAGGCCTTTTTTCATAGCAAAGTTATGTAGTATGCAACATGCACCGATGATCTGACACACAAAGGTAGGGGAATACAATAGGGCCCCCCCAGACTTATCCAGGCATCGGAAACGGGACTTCAGGAGCCCAAATGTTTGCTCCACCACTGCACGGGTTTTGATGTGTGCTTCATTGTATCTTCTCTCTCCTCTGGTTTGGGGGTTCCGGAAAGGAGTCATTAGATGGGGTCCCAATGCATATGCAGAGTCACCTGTAAGGTAAAAGACAGGAGAATGTTAGTCATGCATGTGCGATTTCTGTTGTGCATGACGGGAGGGGATAGTCATGCCTGACTCCCATGTCACTCACCAACCAGCCAGCTGTCCCCATACATGTTCTGGTTAAATTCTGCTGGGATGGGGCTCTGACGGTATATGTAGCTGTCATGGCTGGACCCGGGGTGTTTGGCACGGACGTGCCATATGAGGCGTTGGGCATCGGCTATCACCTGTACGTTGATGGAATGCCAATGCTTCCGATTGCGGTATATGTGCTCTGTGGCACTGGGGGGCTGTAGGGCCACATGTGTGCAATCAATGGCCCCCACAGTGCGTGGGAATCTGGCAATGTTGTAGAAATCTGTCATTGCCTTCTGCCGCAGCTCCTCAGTGGTGGGTCTGATGAAATGGTTGGACATGCGTCTGAGGATTGCAGGGACAACCTGGTGCACACATCTGCTTATGGAGGACTGTGACATCCCAGCCACCACTCCACTTGTACGCTGGAATGATCCACTGGCAAGGAAATGAAGTGTTGCCAGTACCTTCACCAGTGGCTGCACTGCTTGTGATCGGTGTGTTGGGCTGGTGATGTCATCCTGCAGGGTTGTGGTTAGTTCAAGTATTGCATCTGGGCTGAATCTGAATAGGCGATACACCTCCTCATCCCCCATGCCAAAGAGGTTCATACGAGTGCGGTATATCCTCTCACGTGCCCGCCTTCTTGGTTCCAGGGGACCCATCAGTAGTTCTAGGACCACGAGTGCCCCTGGCATGTTGGCACACAGAGGTGTTGTCCTTGCAAGTGGGGGTGCTCAGCTAGCTCTTATCGTCGGTAACGCTGCTGTAGCTGCTCTCCTGCTGACCTGTGACCGTCTGGAGTAAAGATAAAGCAGCCTTTTGTAGAAATAACTTTGCGCTGGACGGATCAGATACGCGCGGCGCATGTAGCCAGCGTATGGTGCTAATCCGTTCGTGAATTGGGAAATCTCCCTCATTTGCATATTTGCAGGGGAAATCAATGGGCGCGACTGATGCGGCCAGCGAAAATAAACGATGACGATACTCTGGCGTCGGAACGTTCCGCCGGTCGCAAATGACCCGTTATTGGGCGCATCTAGTTTGGTGGGTACGGGCACATAGAAACGTCGGCGCATCAGCACAGTTACGCGGCGCATATCCAAATACTCCAGCGCAAGTGTTCGTGAATCTGGCCCATTTTTGTTATTTTCGATATAATAAGGGCAAATTATTTAGTCACATCATCCCCTGCCTCCATCCCCCTCTGCCACCAACACCCCTGCCTTCACCCCCCTCTGCGGTGCCACAATCTCCCCCTGCCTCCAATCTCCCTCTGCCTCCAATCTCCCTCTGCCTCCAATCTCCCCCAGGCCTCCTGCCTCCATCGTCACCTGCCTTCATTCCCCTCTGCGGTGCCACCAACAACCCCTGTCTCCATTCCCCCACCCTCTGCGGTGCCACCATCCCCCTCTGCGGTGCCTCCAATCACCCCCTGACTCCAATTACCCCCTGCCTCCATCCCCCTCTGCGGTGCCACCGCAGCCATCATCACCCCCTGCCTCCAATCTCCATGCGCAGTTCCAAGCCAAACCGAATTTGGCTATTTTTACCGGCACATTCCCGCAACTACGGACATTTTTACGAACTGTGCTTAAAAATACAGACGGTTGGCAACACTGCACTTGAGTGGTTTAAGGGGAAACATGTAAATGTGTTGGAATAGCCTATTCAAAGCCCAGACCTCAATCCAATAGAAAATCTGTGGTCAGACTTAAAGATTGCTGTTCACAAGCGCAAACCATCTAACTTGAAGGAGCTGGAGCAGTTTTGCAAGGCGGAATGGTCAAAAATCCCAGTAATGAGATGTGGCAAGCCACTTGGAGCTGTGATAGCCGCTCTATAAAAGGTGGCTCTATAAAAGTATTGACTTTGGGGGGGGGGGGTGAATAGGTATGCACATTGACCTCTTCTGTCATTTTGTCCTATTTATTGTTTGCTTCAAAATACAAAAAAAAAAGTCGTGGGCATGTTCTGTAAATTAAATGACGTAAATCCTCAAACAATCCATGATAATTCCAGGTTGTGAGGCAACAAAACACGAAAAATGCCAAGGGGGGTGAATACTTTTGCAAGGCACTGTCTATTTTTATTGATAAGGCAAGATATGGTAAAGGTAATATATTAAGCCAAAATAGTGACAAAGCTTCACAATGGCACAGGCCATCACAACTATGTGACGTTACACATGAAGTAAAAACACTAACAAAAACACAGACATAAAACATGACGTACAACATAAAAAGAAACATCCGGAAGCCATGCAACAACACGCAGACAGGATGTCTGGCGATAAAACGCCAAGTACATGGCAGTTAGGATGGTGAATCCTCAGTAAATAACGACATCCTGTCTTACTGTGGCCCCAGGGAAGGTAATAGGAAAGGAAAACAAAGAAAGGTGGATGCGCAATAGAACAAGAGGAAGGGAGCTGATGATGGCGTGAAGCGCTCCAATTAAATATGATGGAGGGGAGGGAGATACAAGCTGAAAAAAAAATCCTACAGTACTGGGGACATTGGTGCATTGGATGAAGCAGCACAAGATTGCACAACGCTAGTAATTGATAGTGCAAGTCCAGGTACCCAATGGTGATATGTACACGTGATTGGAAATTCTGAAAAGTCCAATGTGAGCTTCTGGTTGGAAATTCCGACTGTATAGCTTCATCAGACTTTTTCTGTCGGGAATTTCCGCCAGCAAAAATTTGAGAGCTGGTTCTCAATTTTTCTGACGGGAAAAGTTCTTGTCGGAAATCTCCGATCAGAATGCAGGAAGGTAAAAAAAAATCTGCTTTTAGAATCACTTTAACAGTTTTTTAACATAATGTACCTGCTCCCAGTGGTGTTTTTTTTTTTTGGGAGGGGTAGCAAACAACCCCCCCCCCCAGCCGCCGGTGGAGTGGCTCTAGCACAACTGCCCCTACCCCCCACGGCACTAACACCCCAAACCAACCCCCCACCCACTGTCCTTACTCTGGATGCGAGCGGTGAGAGCAACAGTCAGAGCTGATATGGCCATATTCCAGCATGGTCAGCCTTGTCCTTAAGCATGGTGGGCTCGGGTTTCGTGACTGCGACATTATGGCGGACACAATTTTGACACATTTTTGGGACCATTGTCATTTTCACAGCTCTCCCCGTTCTTCAGCTCCGGGGACCGATCGCGGGACTCCAGCGGCGATCGGGTCCGCGGGTCACAGTCACGGAGCTTCGGACCGGGTCGTGGGCGTGCGCCGCGACCCACGGCTGGGCACTTAAAGAGGACGTACCTGTACGTGCCATTCTGCCGACGTATATGTGCAGGAGACGGTCCTTAAGTGGTTAATGCAATCTATGCATTAAGGTGAAAAAACATTTGACCCTGTGGCCCCCCCCCCCCCGAGCCCCTGTTATACTTTCCTGACCCCTCGAATGTCCTGTGCGGTCCAGAGATCCTCTTCGCCGCTCATCCTGGCTGCTGATTGGCTAGAGCGGATGGATTGAGAGCAGCGTAGCCATTGGCATCGAGGGGCAGGGCCGAGTCATACAGTGAGCAGCTATGGCCGCTCCCTGTATCACGGGAGTGCGCCCGCAATTACTCACAACCATGCGAGTGCTCTCGCATGGCTGTGGTCAGTACTTGCGGGGGGGGGACCAGAGACAGCCGCCGAGGGACCCCAGAAGACGTGTATCCGGGGGCACTCTGTGCAAAACAAACTGCACAGTGGAGGTAAGTATGACATGTTTGTTATTTTAAAGGGAAACATTTTTTTCCTTTAATAGCCCTTTAATTTGCACTAAATGGATCGGTGATTCTGAGTGTAGATTGTCTGATAAATCCCCTCTGTATGTGCTCACCACCCGAATAATTATCATAGTACTCGTGTAGCGATACCCCCGAAGGAGCTGCTGGTTAATTTGGGATCTACTCATTGGCTCAATTCACCCCTTTTTTAAATAACTCGAACCCGCCCCTGACACATCAGAAACCTGGTGATAGGATATTGTGACCCCTGCTGGCCTGGAGTCACAATAGCAGGCACAGAACATGTAATGACAATATATTACCTGTGGTAACGGACTGGTCCCTCTAGGCAAGAAAATAGGCTCCACACGGTGAATGTAATTGAATAATAAAAGAAGTGTACGTTTACTGCATAGGAACTTGGAAACAACAGGTTTGGAGTCTAAATGCAAATTCAACCAATCAGTAATAACTCGGTCTGATTCGCAAGGGCCCTTGCAAGAATCAGCAATTAAGATGAATTAATGGGATGTTCAGAACCTAAGAATGGTACCATTCGGTTAAACTAGAAGTCAGTCTATGCTCGCAATGTTCGCGTAGCGGCCGATTGGTGCACATCAAAATTGTAATCCACGGATAACAGTTAAAGGAAGGAATCACACCACAGAGGGCCTATGGTAACAGACCCCGCTACACTCGCAAGGGTTATAAAGAGCAGCACAGCGGTCTTAATTGAATCCAAAATCCGATGAGTTTAAAGGGAAACTTTAGCAAGTGGACAGATCACCTTCCAGACCTTCGTCATGCCGGGGAGGGAACCGCTACCGTTTAACAAGAGAAAACAAAGGCGCATATAATCCAATTTATTGAGCGCCAAACAATTCAGAAAACATTCCATCCCTCAGTAGGAAGATTCAATGTTTTTTATCGATTTCCATGCACTATGGTGGGCCGCCTTTGTTTGATCCACGTTTGCCCGTCTGTGTTAATAAACCTCGTTAATGGTACATTTATCTTGTTAATCGAAACATTGGATACAAGATTTGTGATTAGCTCCCGCTGCAGTCCTGTCAATGTGCCTTTGAAATACAATAGCACTCCAGGGCTGTGCTAAAACAGTAGAAATACGATAAACTCCGCTCTTTGCAAACTGTGCGCAGCCTTAGATACCTATAAGTAATGTGTCAGTGTATGTCAGGGCACCAATTCTGCGGACTTTGATCACGCGCACATGCACAGTAGAACGACGCGACCGCACGTCTCTATTCAGCGCATGCGCGCGCACGTACGCGGGCACGGTCCGGCGGCGCGACGTGTGCGGGAGCGCGCGCGTGGCGCGAGCTCACGCGATTCCGTCGGAGCCAATCACAGGGCTCACCACCCTATTTAAACCGGCCCCTGACACATGGCAGGTTGCTGGTTTGTCATCAGCTCCTGTATGTGTCTAGTTGCTGTGAACCTGTTTGTCCTGAAAACCTTCTGGCTTACCTGTTTGAATCCTGATCTCGGCCTGCCTTGGACTCTGCTGACCTCTCCAACCCTTGACCCCGGCTTGCACTCCTGGACTCTGCTAACCTCTCCAATCCTCTGATCTCGGCCCGTATCCTTGGACTTCCGCTGACCTGTCCGATCCTTTGACCCCGGCTTGTATTATTGGACTTCCTTGATCTCTTTGACCCGTGATCCACAACCTGTACCTTGAACTAGTTTTGCCTGTTTGGTCCTCTGTTCCCTGTTGGTGCCACGGACTGTCTTCTCGGCCTGTCTGCAGATCCGGTGCCTTCCTTGATCTACACCTTGACCCAGTTTCCTGTTTCCGGTACCGGTGCCTCCTGGTGCTGTCACCTCTCTGTCTCCATCACCAGAGGGCGGTCAGCACTGGTTCGCAAAGGTGAGCCGCCCGCAGCATCTTGGCCTTGGTAAGTTCTTGAGACTCTGACAGTGTAACCCTTCCAGGTATTTACCACCTAGGGCGACCACGTGTCCCGGATTGCCCGGGACAGTCCCGCATTTTGTAGGTCTGTCCCGGGCACCTTCATTCCAGGACAATACAGTGTCTCGGAATGAAACTGACATAGCCACCCCCCCCCCAAAGCCAAAGAAATGCCCCCCAAAAAAGGCTGCCACATCACCGCTTTACTCACTGACAGTACTTGTTGTGGCCGGGAATGCCTGGAGAAGCACAATCCCCGCCCCCTGCTTGTGATTGGAGAAATCATAAATCCCGCCTCTTGTGTCCAATCACTGTGCTGTGATTCGTTACAGCAGTGGTCATCAACTCTGTCTTGCAGGGCCCACTAACAGGCCAGGTTTTATGTATTACCTTGGGAGATGCAGACTAAAATACTGCAATCACTGAGCAGCAAATGATATCACCTGTGATGCATTTCAGTTATCTTGCAAACCTGGCCTGTTAGTGGGCCCTGCAGGACAGGGTTGATGACCACTGCATTACAGCACAAGCTGATTTTTGGGAGGGGGAGTGTCTCTGAATGGCAGTTTGAAAATGTGGTCACCCTATTACCACCTCTCCCAGAGGTCACCGTAATCCTCATCCAGGGTCACAATCAACTTCCTGGACGGAGATGATGGCTCAGAGATAAAACAATTATGTACATTTTGGTGCCTGTGAAGTTCTTGGCTGTGTTCATGAATGTTTGACCCCATTGTATGCAGGAAGATATCCCTCTGAGTGAGTGAGTGAAAAACGTATATAGCGCTGCACATGCAAACTGAATCGCGTCTGGGCGCTCGTTGTTCATTTCTCCTTTGAACTCAAAAGAGATGGGTCTTGATCTTTCTCCTAAAGGTCAAGTGATTCTCCTCCAACCGAATGCTGGTTGGAAGAGCGTTCCATAGTTTGGGGCCTTGGACCGCAAATCTTCGCTCTCCTTTGGACTTGTATTTGGCTTTGGGTATTTGGAGTAGATTTTGATTGGTGGATCGCAGAATGCGATTGGGGTTATAGGCTTTGAGTTTTTCGCATAGATATTGGGGGGCATTTCCCAGAATACACTTATGCGTCAGTCAGAGAGCCTTGAAAGTAATTCTGTCTTTTACTGACAACCAATGAAGGGATCTCAGTGAAGGTGAGATTGATTGCCATGTTTTTTTCCAAGTCACCAGTCTAGCAGCCGTGTACGACTTGTAGACGACTGATTTGGTACTTTGGGAGTCCGAGGTAAAGTGCATTTGCATAGTCCAGTCTGGAGTTCACAATTGTTCCCACCACGACTACTATGGGCCAGATTCTCAGCGGCGATACGACGGAGTATCTCAGATACCCCGTCGTATCGCCGTTTTTTTTGCCTCGTATCTATGCGCGTGATGCTTAGCATCACTTTTGCATAGATACGCTTCAACATCCGACAAGTGTAAAACCATTACACTTGCGGATCGTAGTTGTAATGACAACTCCGGCCACTAGGTGGCCTTTACGTTGTTTTCTCATTTGCATATGCAAATGAGGCTAGTACGCCGATTCCCAATCGCTTTTACGCCGCCCCGTTGTAGCGTACGTCGTTTTCGTACGCGTAAGGTTACCCCAGCTTCTATGTGGAGTAACCTTACGAAGTACCGTCGGATGCCGTCGAATGCCATGTTAAGTATGGCGTAGGGTCAGCGTCAGTAAAACGACGTAAGCGACGGAAAAAGCTAACTCGTTCGCGAATAGGGAGTTGCGTAAATGACGCTCACGTCGTTTTGACGTCGGTTTCAACGACGCTTTCCGACGTGAGCTGGAGCATGCGCACTGGGCTTTTTCCCCGGCCGGCGCATGCGCAGTTCGTTTGACGCGGGGGCGCGCTTAATTTAAATACAAGCCGTCCCATTTGAATTGCGCGGGTTTACGCTGGGCGATTTACGCGACGCAGGCGAAAACTACGGAGCAAGTGCTTTGAGATTAAAGCACTTGCTCTAGTACGATGCGGCAGCATAGTGTAAATGGCTTACGCTACGCCGCCGGAATTCTATGAGAATCTGGCCCTATGTCTTCTTTAGGAATAAATGGAATAAGTCTGCGTAGTAGATGGTGAGATCCACTTACTACTGACCCTATTTGTGCATGCATTGTCATGTAGGTGTCGAAGATGACTCAGAGACTTTTGACTTTGGTGCTAGGGGGGATGATTTTGCCCAGAATGGGCGGAGGTGTCCAAGTTGTTGCCAGTTGATTCTTACGCTTGGCGTGAAACAGGAGAAGTTCTGTTTTCGAACCGTTGAGTTTAAGATAACTCTTTGTCATCCAGTTTTCTATCAAAGCGAGGCATTTCTTTAGACCGAGATGATGATCCTTTTTGTTGCAGATGCGAAAATACAGTTGTGTGTCATCTGCATAAGAGTGGTAAAGTAACTTTTGGCTGCTGATGATTTCAAAGAGAGGGCGAAGATAGATGTTGAACAGCACCGGCGACAAGGGGGATCCTTGAGGGACTCCGCATGACACGGATGACATGCATTTTTCAGAAGTGAAAGGTCCCAATTTCACTATTTGTGATCGGTTTTCCAAAAAGAAGGAGAACCAGGATAGATCACATTCCGCGACTCTGGCTACTTCAGCTAGCCGAGTCAGTGATAGTTTGTGATCTACCGTGTCAAAAGCTGCGCTTAGGTCCAGCAGTACTAGAAGACAAGATTCTCCTTTGTCTGCGGCCTCGAGAGCGTCAACCCATATTTTGAGCAGTGCTGTCTCTGTCCTGTGCCCGGGATAGAAACCCGATTGCAATGGATCAAGCAAATTATGGGTATCTAGATGCTGTTGCAGCTTTTGTACCACTACTTTCTCCATTACCTTGGAGAAGACGTTTAGGCCTGTTATGGGACGACAGTGTTTTGGTTCTTTGGGGTTGAGGGTGGATTTCTTTCAAATGGGTTTGATTATGCCTTGTTTCAGCTAGGCGGGCACTATGCCCGAACAGAGCTTCTTCTGAGATCTCGTCCAGTGCGTTGTCACTGGTTTTGATGTTTTTATTAAGGGGGCATTTTTGATAATAATGAATTTGATTACATGGTGGTCTGTCCATGGTAACAGCTCATTTTTGAGAATTTTTACTTCCAGATCTTGTCTGAAAATGAGATTGAGCGTGTGACCAGAAGCATGTGTGGGCCCACATACTAGCTGCTGCAGACCTAGTCCTTCCAAGTGGTCAATGCACAGGCCACGGGATCCTGTGAGGAGTTGGCCCACAGGTTGAAATCCCCAAGCAGCAAAAGATGTTTGCTGTTTAGGGTGTAAGTGGAGATGAACTCTGTTAAAGATGAGAGAAGCTGCGATTTTGGACCCGGTGGTCTATAGCAGAGTAGAATATGAGTGGTCTCCTGGGGATTTGTTTGGAGTTGTAGAGAGAGGGTTTCCATGAATGGAAGTGGGTTTTGAAGGACTGGTTTAGTGATCGCGAGGTGGGTCTTGTAGATCACCCCCAGGCCTCCTCCTCTTTGCCCACTCTGTTTTCTGTTAAAATGCAATAATTTTCTGGCACCAGTTCACCTAGAATGGTGTTACAGTCATAAATAAAGTAATAAAGAGGCAGTCTAAATCGCATTGTAGGATGAGATCATAGATTTCTAGTCGGTGTCTTACTGCCGATCTTGTGTTGACCAGAGTGCATGATATGCGCTTTGCTTGAGATAAGGGGATGTAGTGTTTGACTGTTGATCGTCGATCTATTCGAAACAGTCGTTCAGTCCTTAAGGCTTTTTTGGTGGCGACCGGTAATATTGAGACAAGCGGCTTTAGTCCCCGAATGATTGCTGCCGAGTATCTCAGATTAGTCATAGTCGCTGACGCACTGGGGGGCAGATGTCTGACAGGGGGGAATTTTCAGTAATGATGGGAGGGACGATTCACTGAATCCTGCCTCCCTGTTTGATACAGAGGAAGGCAAAAAAAAAAACTGTCCGTGCTATGCCAATGTGCCGTGGCAGGGGAAAAAATTCCTTCCCGACTCCCAGGGGGCGATCGGACGAAGCCCTGAATCAAAATGCTGAAAAAAAACCTTAGGGGGAGAATGGGGGGGGGGGGGGTACCTAATTGGCAGTTATTGGGTTGTGGATTGGGTGGGGGGTGAGTGCTAGGGATGCCCGATTGCAGGGGTGTAATGTAAATTGTGTCCTTCTTAAGGAGTTTTTTTGGGGGTTGCTGGAGGTGAAAGTGCGGCGAGCCGCCAGGCCGCGGGTGAAGCCGCGATCTCTCCTGGAATCGCGGCCGCGGCCGCCGCGGCTTGTCCTAAAAAGGACGGCTGCCAACGGAACTCAGGAAGGTAGAAAATAGCCCTGTGCCAGGGGCTTACATTTTGGTGCCTTGAGGATGGAAGGAACTGGGGGAAAGGCCGAATCGCAGGTTCTGGAGCAAAGCTGATGGCTGGCTGGGGGTGGAAAGCCCTACCTGTCTGGATCCAGGTGTCACACGTCCTACTGCTAGGTACGTGCGCCGATTACTACTGGAAGCAGTTCAAGCCCTGGGGAGGAGTCACTCTTTCAGACTCAATCCTGAAAGGTCAGGAGAAGGTGTGTGGGTAGGTGCTTCAAACCTTACATCCATAGCATCCCAAGGTATGGTGGTAAGTGGCAACCTCAGCCCGAGATTGCCCCTTACCACCATACCATAAGATGCTATGGAAGTGTGGTCACAGGGACATCTCCCTCCATACTGAGTAGGGATGTGCCCAGGGTTCGAGTCAAACATCGGGTGTTCGCCTGTTCGCCGAATAGCAAACAATTTGCGTCAAATTTGAAAGCTGCAGAACTCCATGTGGGAGAAATCAAAAGTGCTAATTTTAAAGGTTAATATGCAAGTTATTGTCATAAAAAGTGTTTGGGGACCCGGGTCCTGCCCCAGGGGACATGTATCAATGCAAAAATAATGCTGCGTACACACGATCGTTTTTCATAATGGAATAAAACGTCGTTTTTCGGCATGAAGAAAAACAAAGTTTTTCCAACTTCATTATTAAAAATGAGGTTTGCCCACACACCATAATTTTTTTTAAATGATGAGCAAAGCGTGGTGACGTACGATGGCACTCTTAAGGGGAAGTTCCATTCAAGCTCCCGTCTCTAACTTGCTTCTAAGCATGCACGGGTTTAAAACGTCGTTTTAGCCCACATACGATCATTTTTTACAACCCAAAAAAACGACATTCAGAAGATGAAAAACGATGTGAAGCCCACACGCGATCATTTTAAATGACGTTTTTAAAAACGACGTTTTAAATCATGCCGAAAAACGATTGTGTGTACGCGGCATAAGTTTTAAAAACGACATTTATTAATGACATTTCTAAAAAGAAAAAAAGTAATTTAAAACTACTCGCAATTTTTGGGGGGGAAACCCACGCTATTATTTTTTAAATTTTGGTACAGGGTTCCCCTTAAAATCCATACCAGACCTAAAGGGTGTGGTACAGATTTTAAAGGGGGACCCCTACGCCATTTAAAATAAAAAAAATAGAGCAGGGTTCCCCTTAAAGCGGAATTTCACCCTAAATATATACCCTCTCCCATGTGATCCAGCATACTGGCGTCAGCGCCAGTATGCTGTTTTTTTTTTTTAAATCCATGTACTTACTGTCTTATGCAGAATTTTATTTTTTTTACCCCGCGGTGGACGGCGCCAGTATAGCGCGTCACATCTTACGAAAGTACCCGAAAAGGACTCGGGTAATCGCGGTGAAAATGCGGCGCCAGCGCACAGACCTAGGAGCTGACTGCGCAGGCGCCGTATTTCTCCGAGTCCTATTTCGGCGTTTTTCGGAGGGCGTGACGCGCCATAGCCGTAGGACTCGGAGAAATACGGCGCCTGCGCAGTCAGCTCCTAGGTCTGTGCGCAGGCGCCGCATTTTCGCCGAGATTACCCGAGTCCTTTTCGGGTACTTTCGTAAGATGTGACGCGCTATACTGGCGCCGTCCACCGCGGGGTAAAAAAAATTAAATTCTACATAAGACAGTAAGTACATGGATTTAAAAAAAAAACCAGCATACTGGCGCTGACGCCAGTATGCTGGATCACATGGGAGGGCTTATATTTAGGGTGAAATTCCGCTTTAATATCCATACCAGACCTGAAGGACCTGATATGGAACTTGGGGGGGACCCCCACACATTTTTATTTTGGGCCAGGGTTCCCCTTAATATTCATACCAGACCCAAAGGGCCTGGTAATGGACTGGGGGGGGGGGGGGGCCCATACCATTTTTTTCAATGACTTTTAATTTATCTTTATTGCCGGGACCCGACAATTCATTACAGCCGCGAGCAGTTTCAAATTACTTTTTTTTCCGTCATTTGAAAACCAGCTCTCAATCTTTCGCTGCCGTAAATTCTGACAATAGAAGTCCGATGGAGCCAACACACGGTCGGAATTTCCGTTCAAAGGCTCACATCAAACTTTTCTTGTCAGAATTTCCGTTCAAAAGCTCACATCGCCCCCCCTTCTCCCTCACCCTCCCTCTCCTCTCTCGAGATGTTGGACTTACAATCTTGAATTCTCTCCTTATCCACCTATATAATTTTTCCTCTTCTTCTAAATGTCCTTATCTCCTCTTAGTTCTCCTCGAGAAGCCTCTTCCCTTCATCTGATCCAATAAATAGATTCCATCCTGACCAGGTTTCTTTGTACTGTGTCCTCCTGTTATGAGCAGAAGGAACCAAATCTTCCATTGCTCCTACCTCCTGGGTCCTATTGAGCCAGCCTGCGACGGAGGGGGGCCTTGGGTCCCTCCACCCCAGGGTAACTCCCGCCCTTGCCGCATTGATCAGATGACACACTACCGACTTCCTGTACTTCTGCACTGGTATCTGTGAGATATGCAACAGAAAGAAGGCAGGGTCATCTGTGAGATATCAAATCTTCAATACATTTTTGGGAGATTCTCCGTACCTTCTCCCAGTAATGTCTCATTTTTTGACACGACTAAAAAATGTGTAAAAGTGTTCCTTGCTCTTTGCCACATCTCCAACAACTTTCCGCCACTTTTATGTAGCCTTTCTGGAGTATAATACCATTGTGTGAGAAGTTTATAGTTGGCTTCTTGAATTAAGTGCGTGGAAGATTATTTGTCTATGCTGGGTTGGGGTGAAAGTTCTCCCCAGGTCCCTTGGAGGTTTTTTTTTTGACGTAATTGGCGTAAGAGAATAATGAAATAGGAGTGAGAAACGTATAGATCAATAATTGATATATGGTGTATTATAAGGAATTTGTACTTTGGTTTGTATGTGTATTATTATCAGCTATAACTTTCTGTATTCTACTTTTGATAAATTAAAATAAAAGATAAGTAAAAAAAAAAAGTTATCACTAAAGCAATTGTAGGAAGATAATAATATGGAGTACAGAATAGCAATTCCACACAGTCAAACACTTTTCAAAGTGTTATATGTCAGTCTTTCCATTACGGTATAACATTGTGCCCGCAGTGGTGTCCTTCATCTTTCACATACTCTTTTTGGGATATAACATGTTTTTGTATGTTTTCATTTATCTTATTGCCTTTTATATGGTATTTCTTATCAACATCATACAGCATTCTATTAAATGCCCCCACTAAAATATACTTTATTTATTAAACATTGTTCTCTCCCTTTAAAAAAAAAAAAAGGAAAAAAAACAAAACAAAACAAAAAAAAGCTCACATCGGACTTTTGCTGGCGGAATTTCCGATCGTGTGTATGGGGCATTAGTCTGATGCAAACAGAGTGTGTCAGCTTGTATTTAAACTGGCCACTATTTAGCTTCTGACAGGCTGTGCAACAAGCCCCGTATCTCCGGAACCATAGGTGGTAGCATCCCCAGTGGTGGGGTAGAACTTAGGCTACATACCCCCCAAATCAGGGGTCTCTGTGACCCCAGGTCACCGAGCTACGACCCTCGAAGCCCTGCCTTTTCTGCCTCCCCTGACTGCTTATCAGGGCAACAATGTGTCAGAATGCTAAACAATAGCGTGCGATATATCACTCAGCAATGGCGCCCCCTGCACTGCTTGGCTTCCACATGCGGTGTAATCTGTGTTGGTGTGTTTGAATTCCTTATCACTGAACAGGTGTTCAGCCAGAAAATCAATGTCAGGTCGTTGTTGATGCCGGGTTCCTGTTCAGAGATAGCAGAACGCCATCTGATCCTCTTCCAGTCCATTTCACATTCAATATCCCATTAGCGCCTCGATTGCGGCAATCTTTCAATAATTTCACAGAGCTTATGGTAACCCCAGAACCTCTTCTGCAAACTGCTAGCAGAACGTAACTGGGTGATCGGTAATCAGAGATAAATGTGGAGTTTATTGCAGCTAATGGAGGGAAAAAAAAGCCAAGTTGGCGTGTGTAGGCGTGGAGAGAGAGACGGAAAATTGCATATACACAAATCAGAAGAGGTCAATCAAAACCTGTAGAGAAAATACATGGACCAAAGGTCATTGGAGCCTGGCTATCCAGACTAAATTCAGCAGGTTAACGCAAGCTGAAGTAGAATACGTTGTATGGAATTAGGAAGACTGAACTCCCTTATTTACTTCCCTTTGGTCTGTTAAATATAACATTGTAAACATTTTTATATTTGTTCAATAAGTGCAAAAATGTACCTGTTGATAGTTCCAGAAACTACAACTTCCTTTGCTTATGCTGGACACTTAACAATTACACTGTCCCCCCTCTATATTATAGATGAGAAGAAGATAAGTGGTGTCAGGGCTTAGATACCAGAGAATAAGTGCAGGAACTCCCCCGTTCTAAGTCCCCCTTGTCTCCACCCCCTACCCACCTCTCACCACTGTCTTTATCACTGCCCCCTACACACCTCTAAGCACCATCTTTGGCACCACCCCCTACCCACCTCTGAGCACCATCTTTGGCACCATTCCGTACCCACTTCTGAGCACCGTCTTTGGCACCACTCCCTACCCACCTCCCAGTACCACCTATTTTATAGAATACGGAACCAAGTATCATTTTGTGCTACTAAGTAATTTGTATGGAATTTGATAGACCCCCCCCCCCCCCAGCCCAGGTGGTGTCAGGGCTTAGATACCAGAGAATAAATGCAGGAACTCCCCCCTTCTAAGTCCCCCTTTGTCTCCACCCCCTTCCCACCTCTGAGCACATCTTTGGCACCACCCCCTACCCACCTCTGAGCATGTCTTTGGCACCCATCCCTACCCACCTCTGAGCACCATCTTTGGCACCACCCCCTACCCACCTCTGAGCAGGGTCTTTGGCACCACCCCCTACACACCTCTGAGCGCCATCTTTGGCTCCACCCCTACCCACCTCTGAGCAGCGTCTTTGGCAGCACCCCCTATCCACCTCTGAGCACCATCTTTGGCACCACCCGCTACCCACCTCTGGGCACTGTCTTTGGCACCACTCCCTACCCACCTCCAAGTACCACCTCTTTTATAGAATATGGAACCAAGTATCATTTTGTGCTACTAAGTAATTTGTATGAAATTTGATAGACCCCCCCCCCCAGCCCAGCAACAACAGACACCCCCCAGCAACAACAGACCCCACCACAGCAACAACAGACCCCACCACAGCAACAACAGACCTCTCCCCCCAGCAACAGTGGACACCCTGCAACAAAATGCAACCCCAGCAACAATAGACCCACAGCAGCAACAACAGATCTTCCAGCAGCCAGCATCATCAGACCTCTCCCTCAACAGTAGATCCCTCACAGCAACAATTGACCCTCTAGCAACATAAGACCCACCAGCCCACAAAAAAATAGATCCCCAGCAGCGACAATAGAGCCCCAGCAGCCAGCATCAATAGACCCTCCAGCACACCTTGCCATAAAATACATTCACTATTGGAGGTGTTGGAACTGCGTTGCCCTACGTTCCCGCCGAAAAAAAGCCCTGGGTGGTGTTGTGTAGTCCTAGCACATGTCCTGTCTGTATTGTAGAGAGGGTCTGTAATGTAGGCGGGTCTGCACTGTAGGGAGGTCTGTACTGTAGGGAGGGGGGGGGTCTGCACTGTAGGGAGGTCTGTGTAACATGCAGGTGGTCCAGAATTGTTAGGGGGTGTCTGTGTAACAAACTGTGGGGGCTGTGTAATGTAAAAGGGGTCCAGAGGTGCGGTGCTGTGTAATGTAAAAGGGGTCCCGAAGTGCGGTGCTGTGTATTGTAAAGGGGCCCAGAGGTGCAGGGTGCTGTGTAATTTAAGAGGATCCAAAGTTGCGGTGATATGTTATGTAAAGGAATCCAGGGTGCTGTGTAATGTAAAGGGGTCCAGAGGTACAGGGTGCTGTGTAATGTAAAGGGGTCCAGAGGTACAGGGTGCTGTGTAATGTAATGAAGTCCAGAGGTGCATGGTGCTGTGCAATGTAAAGGGGTCCAGAGGTGCAGGGTACTGTGTAATGTAAAGGGGTCCAGAAGGTACAGGGTGCTGTGTAATGTAAATGGGTCCAGAGGTGCAAGGTGTTGTGTAATATAAAGGGGTCCAGAGGTGCAGGGTGCTGTGTAATGTAAAGGGGTCTATATGTGCAGGGTGCTGTGTAATGTAAAGGGGTCCAGAGGTGCAGGGTGCTGTGTAATGTAAGAGGGGTCCAGATGTGCAGGGTGCTGTGTAATGTAAAGGGGTCTATAGGTGCAGGGTGCTGTGTAATGTAAAGGGGTCCAGAGGTGCAGGGTGCTGTGTAATGTAAAGGGGTCCAGAGGTGCAGGGTGCTATGTAACGTAAGGGGTCAAGGGTCCTGTGCAATGTAAAGGGGTCCAGAGGTGCAGGGTGATATGTAATGTAAAGGGGTCCAGGGTGCTGTGCAATGTAAAGGGGTCCAGAGGTACAAGGTGCTGGAACCCCACATCCCATCATTAACTGCCGCCGCGAAGCCCCACTGCCACTCCAGTTTACCTGGACAGGCACATTTTATCTGTAATTAATAGCCTTGGACACAAGTCTAGTTCATGAGACTGATAGGAGATTGTGAGAAGATTAGTCTCCTGAGACTCATTTTACAGTTGGAGTTTACTTACTTCAAAGATTACACAACACGTTCATGAATGGGCCGTTAATGAGCGATTAATCTTCTTCTTCCTTTTAAGTCTATGAAGATTAATCACTAATACTTTCTTTGGGATTAGATACGCTACTGAAACCTTGAAATGCACACAAGGAGCACATCCGGCCTTTCATCTAGACCAGCATTTCTCAGTCACTTTAACGGGGAGGAAACCTCAAAAAACTTTAACGCCTCATTGATTTCCTAACAATAATTCCTTTATCTACAGATCACGCCATATTTGCAGAAACAGTACATTAAGATAAAAGAGTAAATACAAGAATAAAAAATATATGTACTTAGGGCCAGATTCAGGTAGATGGGCGCTTCTTTACTTTGGAGTAACGTTTCTCATTTACGTTACTCCGCTGACACTTTCGGCGCAAGTACTGTTATTCACATAGCAGTTGCGCGTAAACTTGCGCCAGAGTAACGATAATGCGCTGGCGTAATCCGACGCAAGTGGAAGTGGGTGTGATCATATGTAAATGATGGGCGGAGCCCAGCGCAGAGGCTTACGTTCAGCGCATCATCCACGGAGCATGCGCAGTAAGTGAGGCTTCACTCGGCCCCCTGTGCGCATGCTCACAACTTCCATCGGCACCACTTCACGGGAAACGCCAGCGCAATGTGTTCCGTTGCGCGTATAAAAGCGCCAGCGGAAGCGGCATTCCGGCGCAAAAGTATTTCCGTTTCCCCCCACCCCAGGGAATTTACTTTTGCTCGATTATGGCTGCTCCCACTACCCCCAAAGAGAGGAGGAACCTCAATTTTAATGCCCAGGAGGTCTCTGTGGTCATCTCCGCTATGGAGAGTTATAATGATTTCCTGCATGGGAAAAAAAGTAGGAAGACCAGCAGGGAGAGGAAGCAGGCCATCCTGGACACCATTGCTGGCCGGGTTAATGTCTTGGGGTACTCCACCCGGACTGCTGGGGATATCCAAAAAAAAATCAATGACCTGCGGCGCAAGGTCCGTGGCAAGGTGGCCACCATCAGGAGGCATGAGAGGGGCACAGGTGGTGGACCCCCATGTCCGGTCAGCCTGACCACAGAGGAGGAGGTGGTCACCCGCTGCCTGGAGAGGGAGCAATTGGAGGGGGTACCAGGCTATGATTCTGTGGAGGAAGGCTCCAGGACAGGTAAGTGTTTTTTATCCCCTATTTGGTGTTTTGCATGTGGGGGGGAGGGTACATGTGCCAAGTGTGTGGGACCACCAACATGTGTCTGCTTTGTGTCATCCACAGATGACGGAGCTAGGCCATCATCTATCGGCGGCCAGTCCACCCCATCCCCCCATCGGCACCCAGTGCCTGTGCCCCTGGGTGGTGAAGACACCGAGGTGGAGGAGGAGAGTGCCCACACCACACATGCAGAGGTCGTTGAGGAGGAGCCTGTTGGGGCAGAGCAGGACTTTCTTTTATTGTTAGAGGAATCCTCCTCTTCTGCAGGACCCTCTCAGATCCCCTCCCCCATTATAGGAAGCCCCTCAAGGGCGACTCCATCCCCCCGGGGACAAACATCTACTGGCCCCAGGAAGGCCACCCATAAGACCAGGGGGGTGTCTGATCTGGTCCAGGACCAGGTGGCGAGGGATCACGCCAGGCAGACCCAGCAAATGGGGGAGATTGCTGGGCACCTGGACAGAGTGGCTGACAGCCTGTGCTCCGTGGCCCAGATTTCTTCAGCAGTGCAGGATGTGAGCTGTAACTGCGCTGCAGTGGTGACCAGCCTGGAGGAGGTGCAGGGTGACATAAGGGACCTCACTGCAGCCGTCCAGGCAAACACTGCTGCCATCCAGGGAAACAGTGCTGCCATCCGGGACCAGGGGAGGCTGAGTCGGCGGGCCCAGCATTATCAGGTCACCCGGCAGCTCAGGATGCAGGCCCAGCAGCTCGGGGTGCAGGCCCAGACCAGTGCGTACCTCGGCCGAATTGCCGTGACCTTGGAGGGCAGGCAGGCCACACCTGCCAGGAGTGGCCCACCCGGGGATCAGCCACGTCCAGATGCCCCCCCCACCCCCACCCACTCCATCCAGGCAGCTGAGGAGCCAGAGAGGGGCCGCCAGAAGAAGCCCCCGGCATCCCAGATAAATTTTTTTTTTTTGATTGATGCTCAGGACATGATTTTTTTTTGGAAATGCTCAGGTTATGATATTTTTATTTTATTATTAATACTCAAGTTATGAGTTATTTTTGTTGTGATTATGCTCAGGTTATGAGATTTTTATTTTTTGATACTGCACACGTTGCAGTGTGAATGGTGTGTGAATGTGAGGGGGTGGCACTCCTGCCAGTAAGGGGTGTCACCCTCGGCCGTGGTGGTGAAGTTAACCCCACGGCTGTATGAATGACTTGTGAAAGGTGTATGAATGGACAGTGACATCATTGGGGCCTTGACGCTGGCGTTGCTGCTTTCAAGTCCTACATGCTGGACTTGGGCTAATCCAATGCGATGTGCATGTGGTGTGTGTGATCTAGGGACATCAGTGGTGTACACGCGTGCACTGTCTGTGTTATTAATGTTTTGGTTTAGTGTCTAAAGATGCCTACAGCGAGGACCCTCCTGACTGCTCTTCCATCAGCAGACTGGTTCTCCTCTGGCAGGGGGGGATTGTCTGGTTGGGGGGTCAGGTCATCACGCATGTCAATCTGCAGGCCTTTTCTCATAGCAAAGTTGTGCAGAATGCAACATGCACCGATGATCTGACACACGAAGGTAGGGGAATACAATAGGGTCCCCCCGGACTTATCCAGGCATCGGAAACGGGACTTCAGGAGCCCAAATGTTTGCTCCACCACTGCACGGGTTTTGATGTGTGCTTCATTGTATTTTCTCTCTCCTCTGGTTTGGGGGTTCCGGAAAGGAGTCATTAGATGGGGTCCCAGTGCATATGCAGAGTCACCTGGAAGGGAAAAGACAGGAGGATGTTAGTCATGCATGTGCCCCTTGTGATGTGCATCATGGGAGGGGATAGTCATGCATGACTCCCATGTCACTCACCAACCAGCCAGCTGTCCCCATACATGTTCTGTAGACATGTGCACTGCCAAAAAATTCGTTTTTTTCGTTTATGTTATTTTCGTTTTTTTAATTTTTTCGGAAATTCGGAAATTCGGGAAATTAAAAAAAATTTTTTTTTCGTTTTTGTTTCATTCGTTTTTTTATTTTTTCGTAAATTCGGGAAGATCGAACAAATATTTTTTTCCGTTTTATTCGTTTTTTTGCTTTTTTCGTAAATTCGGGAAATTCGAAAATTCGGAATTTTCGGATTTCCGAAAATGCAAAAAAACGAATAAAACGGAAAAAACTAAAATTTCCGAAAAAAAAACGAATGAAACGAAAATGAAAAAAAATAATTTTCGGAAATTAAAAAAATCGAAAAATTCAGAAATTTCCCATTTTCGAATTTTAGATTTTCGAACTTTAGATTTTTTAATGTTACAATTTCGAAATTTAGAATATTAGAATTTTCGTAATTTTTTTATTATTCGAAAAATAAAACATGTGAAAATTCGAAATTAGAAAATTAGAAATTTCGAAAATTCGAAAATGAAATAATTCGAAAATTCAAATTTTCAATTTTTTTCAATTTTCGAATTCTCTAATTCGAATATTCGAATTATTTAATTTTCGAATTTTTAATTTTCGAATTTTCACATTTTTCGAATTTTTAATTTTCGAAAATGAAAAATTCGAAAAATAAAAAATTGGAAAATTGGGAAATTTCGAAAAATGAAAAATTCGAAAAATGAAAAATTCGAAAATTCAAAAATTCGAAATTCAAAAATGCAAAATTTCGAAAATGAAAAATTCAAAAATGAAAAATTTCGAAAATGAAAATTCGAAAATTCGAGAAATTTCGAAAATGAAAGATTCGACATTTCGAAAAATAAAAAAATCGAAAATTCGAATACTCGAAATTCGAAATTTGAAAATTCGAAATTTGAAAATTCGAAAAATTTTAAAATGAAAAATTTGAATATTCGAAAAATCGAAAATTAATAATTCGAATTTTCGAAAAATTCGAAATTCGAAAATTCGGAATTTTGAAAATTCAAACATTTGAAAATTAAAAAATTCGAAAATTAAAAAAATCGAAAATTAAAAAAAACTAAAAATTTTCGTATTTCCGAAAATCGGAAATACGAAAATTCGGAAATTAAACAATTCGGAAATACAAAAATTTGGAAATTCAAAATTCGGAAATTGGAATTTTCTAATTTTTTCAATGTTCGAATTCTCCAATTCGAATATTCGAATTATTTAATTTTCGAGTTTTCGAATTTTTCATTTTCAAATTTTTTATTTTTCGAATTTTTCATTTTCGAAAATGAAAGATTCGAAAAATAAAAAATTTGAAAATTGGGATATTCGAAATTTCGAAAAATGAAAAAATTCGAAATTGAAAAATTCGACATGCGAAAATTCGAAAATTCAAAAATTGGAAATTCAAAAATGCTAAATTTCGAAAATGAAAAATTCGAAATTTCGAAAATGAAAAATTCGAAATTCGAAAATTCGAAAATTGAAAAATTCAAAATTTAGAAATTTAGAAAATGAAAGATTCGACATTTCGAAATCTGAAAAATTAGAATATTCGAAAAATAGAAAATTAAAGGGGTAATTCCCCCAAAAACCTTTTTTTACCATTGATTGAGGCTCATTATGTCAAGGGGAATCGGGTGGTTTTTAATTAGAAACGAAGCAATACTTACCGTTTTACAGATGCATCGTCTCCGTCGCTTCCGGGTATGATCGTCTGGTCTGGGCGTGCCTATTTGATTGACAGGCTTCCGACGGTCGCATACATCGCGTCACGAGTAGCCGAAAGAAGCCGAGCGACGGTGCGGCTCTATACTGCGCCTGCGCACCGTCGTTCGGCTACTTTCGGAAAATCGTGACGCGATGTATGCGACCTCGGAAGCCTGTCAATCAAATAGGCACGCCTATAGTCGGAGCCCATACCCGGAAGCGTCGGAGACGATGCATCTGTAAAACGGTAAGTACGGCTTCATTTCTAAAAAAAAAAAACCTGATTCCCCTTGACATAACGAGCCTGAATAAATGTTAAAAAAAAGGTTTTTGGGGGAACTACCCCTTTAATAATTCGAATTTTCGAAAAATGAAAAATTCGAAATTCGAAAATTAAAAAAATCGAAAATCCGAAATTTGGAAATACGAAAATTCGGAAATTAAACAAATCGGAAATACTAAAATTTGGAAATTCAAAATTCGAAAATTAAAAAATTCGGAAATTGGAATTTTCGGAAATACGAAAATTCTGAAATTCGAATTTTCGGAAATACGAAAATTCTGAAATTCGAATTTTCGGAAATACGAAAATTCTGAAATTCGATTTTTCGGAAATTCGGAAATTCGAATTTTCGGAAATTCGAAAATTCGTTAATTCGAATTTTCGGAATTCCGAAAAATCCGAAATTCGGAAATTCGAAATTTTCGGAAGTCCGAAAATTGGGAAATAAAAAATTAGTTAATACGAAAATTCGGAAATTACGAATTTACGAATTTTCGTTAAAAAACTAATTAGAAACTAAACGAAATGCACATGTCTAATGTTCTGCTCGAATTCTTCTGGGATGGGGCTCTGACGGTATATGAAGCTGTCATGGCTGGACCCTGGGTGTTTGGCACGGACGTGCCATATGAGGCGTTGGGCATCAGCTATCACCTGTACGTTGATGGAGTGCCAATGCTTCCGATTGCGGTATATGTGCTCTGTGGCACTGGGGGGCTG
Source organism: Rana kukunoris (assembly GCA_029574335.1). Taxonomy (NCBI): domain Eukaryota; kingdom Metazoa; phylum Chordata; class Amphibia; order Anura; family Ranidae; genus Rana; species Rana kukunoris. The sequence continues at coordinate 64,100 of JAJQKJ010002504.1, forward strand.
TAGGGCCACATGTGTGCAATCAATGGCCCCCACAGTGCGTGGGAATCTGGCATTGCTGTAGAAATCTGTCATTGCCTTCAGCCGCAGCTCCTCAGTGGTTGGTCTGATGAACTGGTTGGACATGCGTCTGAGGATTGCAGGGACAACCTGGTGCACACATCTGCTTATGGAGGATTGTGACATCCCAGCCACCACTCCACTTGTACGCTGGAATGATCCACTGGCAAGCAAATGAAGTGTTGCCAGTACCTTCACCAGTGGGTTGTGGTTAGTTCAAGTATTGCATCAGGGCTAAATCTGAAGATGCGATACACCTCCTCATCCCCCGTGCCAAAGAGGCTCATGCGCGTGCGGTATATCCTCTCACGTGCCCGCCTCCTCCGTACCGGGGGACCCAGTACTAGTGCTAGGACCGCGACTGCCCCTGGCATGTTGGCACACAGAGGTGTTGTCCTTGCACGTGTGGTTGTTCAGCTTGCTAGTTTCGTCGGTAACGCTGCTGTAGCTGCTCTCCTGCTGACCTGTGGCCGTCTGGAGTAAAGATAAAGCAGCTATTTGTAGAAATAACTTTGCGCCGGACGGACGAGATACGCGCGGCGCATGTAGCCGGCGTATGGTGCTAATCCATTCGCGAATCGGGAAATCTCCCTCATTTGCATATTTGCAGGTGAAATCAATAGGCGCGACTGATGCGCCAAGCGAAATTATGCGCGGACGAGACTCTGGTGTCGGAAAGTTAAGCCGATCGGAAATGGCCTGTTTTCTGTCGCATCTAGTTTGGTGGGTACGGCCACATAGAAACGACGGCGCATCTTCACAGTTACGCGGCGCATATCGAATTACGCCAGCGCAAGTCTTGCTGAATCTGGCCCTTAGTGTATTTGACACCCAAGGATTCTCGATGGTCAGTTGAGACATGTCCAATGATATTGGTGGTTAATTAAATGCTCTCTTACATACAGTAGATAGTTAGTGGTGGAGACAGGCTCCCTTAGATTGGTGGGCAGTAGGAGAAGGACCCCATTACCCTGGTGGTAAGTCAGAAGAATGCTCCTATTATTACAAGAATGGGCCTTACAATGGTGGTCAGTGGGAAGAATTCCCCTTACATTGGTGGTCAATGGGAAGAATGCCCCTTGCATTGGTGGTTGGTGAGAAGAATGTTCCTTACATTGGTGATCAGTGAGAAGAATGTTCCTTACATTGGTGATTAATGAGAAGAATGTTCCTTATATTGGTGATCAGTGAGAAGAATTCTCCTTACATTGGTGATCAGTGAGAAGAATGCTCCTTACATTGGTGATTAATGAGAAGAATGTCCCTTACATTGGTGATCAGTGAGAAGAATTCTCCTTACATTGGTGGTCAGTGAGAAGAATGTTCCTTACATCGGTGGTCAGTGGGAAGAATGTCCCTTACATTGGTGATCAGTGGGAAGAATGTTCCTTACATTGGTGATCAGTGAGAAGAATGTCCCTTACATCGGTGGTCAGTGGGAAGAATGTCCCTTACATTGGTGATCAGTGAGAAGAATGTCCCTTACATTGGTGATCAGTGGGAAGAATGTCCCTTACATTGGTGATCAGTGAGAAGAATGTCCCTTACATTGGTGATCAGTGAGAAGAATGCTCCTTAAATTAATGATCAGTGGGAAGAATGCCCCTTACATTGGTGGTCAGTGTCTATAATGAAACCTTAAAGATAAATAAAAAGATCATTGGTGTCACTGTTTACTTACCTGAGAGTCCAAGATTCCTGGCACTTCCTGTTAAAGGGTGACAACATCTTGTCCCTGTCTCCCAATTATGCTTCTGTGTTGTCACCCCGTCGCCCCTACTTGTGATGAAATACAATGACCATTTTACCACCCATTGTGCAGGTATAGTCACCATCATCAGGAAACCTGCCCTGAGAAATGCCAGTCAGCCATCGCCGAAGCGCATGTAGACATGAAGTAGTTACAAAGAGGCTGCAGGAGATCAGCAGCCATGAGATGTAACAAAAGATTACAAATAAAAGGCGAAAATGGAATTAAAATGGAGTGTAGATTTGTTTGGATCCAGATGTCGTCTGAACTCCTCGGCCCGGATCCTCTGTGGTGTAACGTATGTGACAAAGTAACATGGCAGTAAGAGATCAGGGCTCCAAAAGGCCGCTCTTTGCCACGTAATGGGATCTGTTTATTTATGAAAATCTGTAAAATAATTGTTTTTCTTCTTGCTGCTAAATTTAAGTTTGACATGGAAAATTACATGGTTGAGCTGAAGCGTAACAAAAGGTGAAAAAGGTGAAAATTATTGAAAAGCATAATAAAAAAGGCTGAAAATGACTAAATGCGTTTCACACACAAAAAATGTCACCTTGACATCTCATTTCTGCTTCCCTTGACTGAAATGCTGGGTTACGCCACAATAGTGACGGCTTAAATAACTGTCAGAATTTTTATGAGAATTTTGGTATGCAATGCAATGTCTGTGTCGCCCAGAGGCGTATCTAGTGAAAATAGCGCCTATGGCAAGCAGTGAAACTGCGCCCCTGTCGAAACATTTGAAACCCGTCTTTCAGATAACCTTAACAAAAAAAAAAACAGCTAACAAAACTAGTGATATTTATCATCTCTTGTGATACCTTGGGTAGTGACATGTCCTCTTTATGGAGAAATTTGGGGTTTATTAGACCCCTGATCCCCCCTCTGCCCTCCAAGGCCAGGCAAATGCAGAACCAGTACTGGAATTGATGAAATATTCATCACTTAAGGCCTCAGTTTTCACAGAGGAGAGGGAGAAACTGATGTTCCTCCTCCTTCTTTGTGCGCTGCCAATGCGATCAGATGGAATGGGAGAGCCTGGGAGAACAGGGGAGGGCTGTGGCTGAACGCAGCAAGGATAGCGATGCCATTGTCCATTAGCAAAGGTGCTGAAAAGGAGATCCTGCCTATGTTAGGGAGGAGGGAAGAAGAGACCCTCAGACCCTGGTAAGTGCCTTGCTGCCCAGCCGCTCATCAGCGCCCCCTTCATATGGCGCCCATGGCACTTACCATGGCTGCCATACCCTAGAAACGCCACTGGTGTCGCCTCCATAACATCGTTTATGTAATATATGTTAGGGTGACTAGACATCCCTGGTTTCTGGGGAGAGTCCCTGGATTGAGGACACTGTCCCCGGACCAAGTCTGTCCCCAGTTTTGTCCCCGGATTGGATTTGAACAGGGCATGGGGCAATTTCAAAGACATTCAGTGCAGAAAAAAATGAATTCTGAATTGCCACCCCCTCTCCACCGCTTCTACTAGCTTAGGGGGGTGTATTTTTTTCAGTTTCGGGTGCATGCCCATTCAGCTCCGCTCACATGTTCTTCTGCCTTGGCTCAAGTCCCAGGCCAGCCATCTGCCTGCTTATCTCCTTGCCTTCCCACCCAGTAGTAGCCGGGGCCCGGAGAGTAAGACTTGACAGTCTGTGAGGTGGGCAGTGGCAGTGACGGGCAGAGAGTCGCAGATTCCCGCCATTACTAGTAAAAAAAAATAAAAAATATGTCCCCGGATTTCATTTGAAAAATCTGGTCACCTTAATATATGTGTAACTTTGTAAACTCTTTGAAAGAACAGGGATTTAAAAAAAATAATTGGAAAAAACACAAATGCCACGTACTCACAGCCGTTTTTAATGTCATGGAAAAAAACTATGTTTTTCTCGACGTGATTCTTGTCAAGCCTGTCTTGCCCACACACGATCAGGAAAAAAAATATGCTCCAGCAAAGAGCGGTAACGTACAACACGTACAACGGCACTATAAAGGGGAATTTACATTCGAATGGCGCCACCCTTTGGGCGGATTATGCAAATTTCCCTTCCCATAACTTGCTTCTGAGCATGCACATTTTTTTCCCCGTCATTAACTAGATGCCGACCGCCCGCCGTCATATTACTGCGGGACGGTGGCACTGCTACGCGGGAGCACGTAGCTCTACGTCCTATCTTTTTTGGCCGCTAGAGGGCGCGCGCGCCCCCCGAGTCCCGCGCGCGTGCCCGATCGCCGCCGGGCACGCGCGCTCGTTCGTTACAGAGCGGGGAACGGGAGGTATGTGTGTAAACACATACCTTTCGTTCCTGTCAGCGGGGGAAACGCTGATCTTCTGTTCATACAATGTATGAACAGGAGATCAGTGATTTCCCCTAGTGAGTCAACCCCCTCCCCCCCATACAGTTAGAACACACCCAGGAACCCACTCAACCCCTTCCCTGCCCCCTAGTGTTAACCCCTTCACTGCCAATGGCATTTTTATAGTAATCCAATGCATTTTTATAGCATTGATCGCTATAAAAATGCCAATGGTCCCAAAAATGTGTCAAAATTGTCCGATGTGTCCGCCATAATATCGCAGTACCGAAAAAAAAAAAAAACGCTGATCGCCGCCATTACTAGTAAAAAAAAAAATATTAATAAAAATGCCATAAAACTACCCCCTTTTTTGTAAACGCTATAAATTTTGCGCAAACCAATCAATAAACGCTAATTGCGTTTTTTTTAATGAAAAATATGTAGAAGAATACGTATCGGCCTAAACTGGGGAAAAAAGTTTTTTAGATATTTTTTGGGGATATTTATTATAGCAAAATGTAAAAAATATTGATTTTTTTTTAAAATAGTCGCTCTATTTTTGTTTATAGCGCAAAAAATAAAAACCGCAGAGATGATCAAATACCACCAAAAGAAAGCTCTATTTGTGGGAAAAAAAAGGACGCCAATTTTGTTTGGGAGCCACATCGCACGACCGCGCAATTGTCAGTTAAAGCGACGCAGTGCCGAATCACAAAAAGTGCTCTGGTCAGGAAGGGGGTAAATCCTTCCGTGGCTGAAGTGGTTAAACCCCACACACGACAATTTTTTACAACGAGAAAAACGACGAACGTAAAAAACGTTGAGAAAAAAAAATAGAGCAGGTTCTAAATTTTTAATGGCCATTTTTCTCGTCAAGAAAAATGCTCTGTCGCCTATACACAATCGTTTTTAATGACCAATTTAAAAAATTGCATTTTTCTCGTCATGAAAAACTGTCGTGTGCAAGACAGAAAAGTCGCTACAAAATTAGTTTAGCTGGTTTAGTCAAAATGAAGTAAAAATAAACTTTTACAAGAAATTGATTCCTTTTTATGTCTTGTTGGAGAAATAAAATTATTTTATATCCAAGATACTTTGGACTGTGTGTGTGCATCTCATCCTATTCATGGGACTTTGGGGTAGTTTACCTTTTGTATGGATTAAATTTCTCCAAAATATAAAAAGGAATCACTTTCTTGTAAAATATTGATGTATTTCAGCCTCTTGTGGAGGCCTTAGTCATAAACGTTATGACTAAGGCCTCCACAAGAGCTGAAATGCATCAATCTTTACAAGAAACTGATTAATTTGTATGTTTTTGTCATGGATATGCAATAATGTCTGGCAGCTTACCTTCTCTTCCATGTGTCCATTAGAGGCCTGACTCTCTTTCTGGCTGCCTTTTATCACCTCTCCTCCATGTATGGCTCCACCCCAGGCCATCCCAGGAAGCCTATATTAACTAGTGCATTGCAGGTCTGCTTTGATGTTCAACTTTGTTTGCTTGTGTTCCTGTCTGCCGTGTGCTACGTTAACTTTTCTGTGTACCGATTTTGGCTCCTTTCTGACTACTCCTGTTTGCCTGTTACCCTGACCTTTGACCTGTCCCTTGGATACTCTCGTCTGCCTGTTGCCCCAACCTCGGCTTACCCATCACTATCCCTTGTGTCCTCAGTGGCTGCTTCCCCTCTCTCCCTACGGAGTGTGACCTGGGGGACCCCAGGGGCCGTGACCTGGGTTCAGTTGCAGCGAAGGCCATCCTCACCACTAGAGGCACTGGTGAACACCTGCTGGACCTTAGACTCCGTGCCCTGGGGAATCTTGGGCTCACATTTCCTGTCCATCCGCAGCAGTCTGCCACTGGGTTCACTACCTTGCGGTGCACCCCTGTCTCCAACGGGGTGTATTTGTCACTTGGCCTAAGGTGAACTGACAGTTTTTTTTGAGAAATAAAATGATTATTATATCCAAGATGCTTTGATGCTGGACTCTTACTCCTTCACTATCCCCCAGTCACATGAGTCAGGGCACAGGTGTGTGCATCTCATCCTATTCATATGGGAATTTGGGGTAGTTTGTTTAGATTTTATTTCTCCAAGACATAAAAAGGAATCAATTTCTTGTAAAAAATTTATGCATTTCAGCCTCTTGTGGAGGCCTTAGTCATAAACGTTATGACTAAGGCCTCCACAAGAGGCTTAAATGCGTCAATATGTCTTGTTGGAGAAATAAAATGATTCTTTTATATCCAAGATGCTTTGGTGCTGCACTCTCACTCCTTCACTATCCCCCAGTCACATGGGTCAGGGCTGTCTTAATGAGAGGGCACACCTGGGCACTGCCCAGGGACCCCAACTGCATGGGGGGCCCCCTGCACTTTCCCAAAGCAGCTGGCCCTTGAGCCCATGCTGCCCCAAATTTGGGGGCCCCATGATGGCACAGAGTGATAGATACACAGGGGAGGCAGTCTGCCTCCTACCTACTTAATGTCTGTTTACCTGCACTGTCATCGTTGTAGGGGCTCCAGAGCATTTCTTTGCCCGGGGCCCATGATGCTATTAAGACAGCCCTGACATGAGTCAGGGCACAGGTGTGTGCATCTCATCCTATTCATATGGGACTTTGGGGTAGTTTACCTTTTGTTTGGATTTTATTTCTCCAAAACATTATTTTATATATCTGAGATGCTTTAGTGCCAAACTCTCACTCCTTCACTATGCCCGCAGACTGCAACTCATTAAACTCAATGGAACGCATGCAGTTGTGGCACAGTGGTGCAGTTTTTATGCAATAAATCAGGCAATGAGAAGGCGACATAACACCTCCAACGTCTCCTGAAACTGAATCCACTGTGAATTGCTTTTTTAGATGGGCGATGCCAGTGTAAACGAGCCCTCGGTATTCGCATTCCTGCATGAAACATGTCACTATGCTGCATTGAGCCCCATGACTTTGGTGCCATAGCACGCCTGATAAACATCTCCTGACAACAGAGGTAAACATTGTTCTCGCGCTCTATAGAATAAGTGACTCCGCACGACTGACTCATATCCCTTGTCTTCACACAACTGCGATTTAATGGAAGAGTGCGGTTTTCTTCCACATGTCCGTTTCATCTCCGGCGCCCCCCCACCCTGGGCACAGCCGTCCTGTAATTGTCCCTTTTTGAGTGATGAGATAAAAAAGGATAAAGCAATTCTGGAGCATAATTAACGGAGATCGCTAAAAAAAAAAAAAAAAAAAAATCGCTTCTGAGCTTTAGCATGTTATTGTCATTTCAAAAGTCATCTTCAATTCATTTAAATCTGCAGCCTCCATTAAAATAATTTCATTTGCTGTGTATGCAGCAATTACGTCTCGTAGAAATTAGTCACAAGCGGGCGTCTTCGGTGATGTTGAGGACATCTTGTAGCTTTTCCAAGCCGGTTATTCCATACAAAACATCTTCAGCCTTATAGAACAAGTCCGGCTGACTGCGACTAACCCACTGCTAAAAATTGATGTGGTTCCTAGAAACTTTTAGGCAATATTAACCACTTCAATACCGGGCACTTTCACCCCTTCCTGCTCAAGCCATTTTTCAGCTTTCAGCGCTGTTGAATTTTAAAAGACAATTGCGCGGTCCCTAGGGGCTACCAGGCCCCTGTGGACCATCGGGCCCCTTACACAGGGCCGCTGATAGGGGGGGACAACCAGCCCTCCGGTAGGGGGCCCGGGCACACAGGGGGGCCCAGACAGCAGGAGGATCGGTGGAGCATAGAATGAAGAATGACAACGTCTCTTACCCAGCTACTTCTCTCACTGGTTTTCAGCTGCTAGGTGAGAGACACAGTGCTGGATTTAGGGGATGCTGTGGTAGGTTGTTGTGCCCACCCACATTTCAGTTATGCCCCCCTGGCTAGCGCCGTTGAGCACCTTCCCCTGCCCACACTCACAGCTAGGATGAGGACGGCATCTTGGAGCCTAGAGCGATGAGTGAAGAAGTCCCAGCGGGACGTGTGCTTCGTTTTGTTCTCCCTTCCTGTCAGAAGAGCGCTGGTCTTTACAGTACATGAGAACGGATCACTCTCTTACTGTAGATCGCATTGCACTGTACACACACACTCTGCCCCCTATCCACAATTACTGCTGTCGAGAGGTGAGCACTGAGCAGCCTTTGGAGGAGATGGGGCGGTGTGTGTGTGTACAGTGCAATGCAATATACAGTAAGAGCGATCTGGTCTCATGTACTGTAAAGACCAGTGCTCTTCTGACATGAGGGGAGAACAGAACACAGCGCACCTCCTCCTGGTTGTGTTGGCATTGGCAAATATAATGGGGATTTGGGGAGTGGGATATGTGCTGGGAGGAGAGTTGGGGGGGGGGGGTAATTTAGAGGGGGCTGTGCTAGGAGGGGGGATTTTTGTTTGGAAATGTTTGCACAGGGGGCACCCCGTGAGTTAGGCTGTATGGGGCCCCATGATTTCTAACAGCGACCCTGCCCTTACAGGTGTAATGCCTGTACCCCCCTGATAGAGGCCCTGAGGAGCTCAGTTGAGGGACAGAGCGTTGCCACCAGATAACAGGAAGTGCCTGAACAAGGATATGATTGGCGGGTTGGGAAAACAGGTGTATCGCCACTACAACCTCAACAGCTCTGCCCAGGTGCTCAGATCTTGAGGCTGCCGACACCTCCAACGTACCACAATAATAACAAAAATTAAAAAATAGACGGTTGGAACTCAGGATGACATCCCAAAATAGTTTCCCTTTATTGAAAAGATGAGTACAACACTGTAAAAACATTCTGCACCTTTCGGACGTTGGTCCTTTGTCATGGCCATGACAAAGGACGAACGTCCAAAACGCGTAGGGTGTTTTTACAGTGTTGTACGTGTTTTTGGATGTCCTCCTGAGTGCCAACCATCCCTGTCCTTATAGATGGCGGGGTCACCAGGGATTCTGCAGGTCTTAAGGCACTGAAAAGGCTTTTAAAATTGCCGTTAACTGACACTAGACCAGTGACAGCCCCTCCATTAGGGGCGCAAGCCCCCCCCCCCCCCCATCGATTGTCCAGCCCCCTAATCTACATGTGGAGCGCCAGACACATGGATTCCAATTGGGGTTTTGTTTTGGTTTTTAAGCATGTGATTAGAGCCAGAGGCTCTAATAGAGAGAGACAGAGACACAACTCACCCAGTTGTGTGAGAATAGCTTTTGTCATTTGGACTGTTTGCTGCCACCCCCACCCCCTCAAAAAAAAAAAAATACCAGCCGCCACTGCCTTTACACGCACATGAAATGTAATGGTATCCCAGTCTTAGTCCGTAGGGTTCAATATTGAGTTGGCCCGCCCTTTGTACCTATAACAGCTTCAACTCTTCTGGGAAGGCCGTCCACAAGGTTTAGGAGGGCGTCTATGGGAATGTCTGACCATTCTTCCAGAAGCACATTTGTGAGGTCAGGCACTGATGGGGTGAGTGTAAAGCAGTGACTGTAAAGTAGTGAGTGTATAGCTTGTATAACAGTGTAAATTTGCTGTCCCCTCAAAATAACTTAACACACAGCAATTAATGTCTAAACCGCTGGCAACAAAAGTGAGCACACCCATAAGTGTCCAAATGTCCAAATTGGGCCCAAAGTGTCAATATTTTGTGTGGCCCCAATATTTTCCAGCACTGCCTTAACCCTCTTGCCACCGCCACCTGTCACCAGATTCAGCGTGTCAATTGCCACCCATCCCCTGCCACCAGATTCGGCGTGTCACTTGCCACTGTCACCTGCCACAAACTTCAGCGTGTCACTTGCCACACTCACCAGATTTAGCGTGTTACTTGCCATAGTCACCTGTCACATGCCACCAGATTCAGCATGTCTGGAAGGAGGGAGAAGGAAAGGGGAGGGGGTGGAAGAGAAGGAAAGCGGGAAAAAAAGAGGAGCGAGGAGGAGGGAGGAGAGAGAGGAGGAGGGGGGAGAGAAGGAAGGCGAGGGAGAAGAAAGAGGGGAGAGAAGGGGGAGAAGAAAGGGGGGAGAGAGAAGGAAGTAACAGGGGAAAAGGAAGGGGAGGGGGAGAAGGAAGGGGGGAGAAGAAAGGGGAGGGGGGGAAGGAAGGGGAGGGGGAGAAGGAAGAGGAGGGGGAAAAAAAGGGGGAGAAGGAAGGTGAGGGGGAGAGAAGGAAGGCGAGGGAGAAGGAAGGGGGGAGAAGGAGGGGGGAGAGAAGGGGGAGGTGGGTGAGAGAGGGAAGACGAGGGAGAATGAGGGGGAGGTGGGGGAGAGAGGGAAGGTGAGGGGGGAGAAGGAAAGGGGGGAGAGAAGGGGGAGGTGGGGGAGAGAAGGAAGGCAAGGGAGAAGGAAGGGGGGGGAAGGAAGGGGGAGAGAAGGGGGGAGGTGGGAGAAAGAGGGAAGGCAAGGGAGAAGGAAGGGGAGGGGGAAAAGAGAAGGGGGGAGGTGGGGGAAAGAAGGAAGGCGAGGGAGAAGGAAGCGGGGAGGAGGAGGTGGGGGAGAGAGGGAAGGCGAGGGAGAATGAAGGGGGGGAAGGGGGAGGTGGGGAAGAGAAGAGGGAGGGGGGAGAGAAGGAGGGGGGAGAAGAGAAAGAGGGGGGGAAAAGGAGGGGGTCTGGTCACAGTGCTCACTTACTTGAATGGTCCCTGGGGGCTCTCAGTCATTGACTTCTCTTATTCTTGTAGTCGTTGGCTCTTTAATCTTCCCGCCCCGGCGCCTCCTCATCCCCTTCACAGACATGCAGGGCGAGAGGGGTGGGAGAAGGGGACGAAGCAGCGTGTGGATCCCTTCCAGGACGGCCACACCTCCCGAGCCGATTGTCACTGCATGCACATTGAGCAGTGAGGATGGAGCGGCTCAGCAGCCATGAAAGGAGGGGGAGGAGAAGAGAAACTACGGGTTTCCTGCACATTCCCGTTGTGCTGCGGATGTTCCGCGAGCGACGGAACGTGTTTCTGAACTTTCTGGTGCTGTGGAGAGCCTTAGTTAGCTGGTATCTTCCAGCTAACTAAGGGCTCTTTCACATGGGGCGGATCAGTAATGATCCGCCCCGTGCACCTCCGCTTGCTCAGTGGGGATCGCTCTGTTGATCCCCGCTGAGCTGGCGGATGACAGGGCAGTCCCTGGGCAGGGACCGCCCTGTCTTTCCTCCGCTCTCCCCTATGGGGGAAGCAGATGAACACGGACCGTATGCCGTGTTCATCCGATCCGATCGACGGGTGAAAAAGTAGGTTTTTACTCCGTCACAGTTTGGCGGATCGGAGCGGGTCGGATGTCAGCAGGCGGATCTGAACAGTCCGCCTGTGTGAAAGAGCCCTTAGGCTCTCCACAGCACCAGAAACACCTTCCTCCGCTCGCGGAACATCCGCAGCACACTACTCATTCAGTGCACCAACTGACAATCCCCCGGGGCCCCGGCTAGTGCTATTTGTCCAGTTCTGATGTCCAGCTCTGCTGGGGCCCCTGGTGATCTGGGGCCCCCTGGCTGTGCCCAGGGGTGCCCGCTCAGTAAGACGGTCCTGTCCATGACAACATCATAGAGCTGGTGGATGTTGGAGATCTTGCGCTCCTCCACCTTCCGTTTGAGGATGCTCCACAGATGATCAATAGGGTTTAGGTCTGGAGATGTGCTTGGCCAGTCCATCACCTTAACCCTCAGCTTCTTTGGACAACAGGAGAGTCAGGGCGCTCTCTACGTTGCAGATAGAGAAAGGAGCTGTGTGTTAGTGGGCGTCCTGGCTCTCCTGTAGTCCAAGGGAGGGGGCGAGCATGACACTTCACACCAGGGAGAAAGCCTCGTATTACTGTGTGGAGTTACAGCTTGAAGAACAGGAAGTGAGGATTTCTCAGAAGAAATAAGGACATTTAAAAGCAAAATGGAAGAATGAGGTAAGTGAAGGAGGACTGCACTAAGGTAAATTAAGCTATTTAGGGGGAAAAATGTCTACCTTTACAACCCCTTTAAGCTGGATACACAGTTTACAATTATCTTTAGATTTACCAAGATCATATAACGTAAGGTCAAACCTAAACACTTTCAATTTGTATGCAATCAGGCAGGCCTGGCACTACATAGTTTAAGGTAAATCGAAAGCAAATTAAACAGCGCTTACATATGCGTTCGCTTCTGCGTGCGAGCACGGCGGGACGGGCCGCTTTAAAAAAAAATATATATATATATTTTTACACTGTCCCTTAAAACTTAGATCACTTGTATTCCTATTACAATGAATATAAACATCCCTTGTAATAGAAAACTGATTACAATTTCGATTAATTATAACGCACATACAGATCCAACTACTTTTAGCTGATCTCCTCCTTGCAGGCCGATTCCCAGTGCAGCTACCAACCACTGGAAAAATGGATAGCAAGATACAAAAAACACACAAAGGCAGCGCTCGATGGGAATAGCATCAAAACTTTTATGGTCTTCAAGTAGGTAACCAAATAAATATTGCACTGGAGATAAAATCGATGTAGCTACATAAACTGTAAAAATGGTGCGAGTAATACCAAACGGTACTAAAAGCAGTCATAAGAACATGTAGCCAAGTATGATACTGGTATAAAAATGTGTACAACTATACCACTGCTGAATACAGATAAGGAGGGGTAAACATCAGTCCGTCGGCTTGTAGATGTCCTGTGAAGGGAACTATCACAACTCCCAGTAGATGGTTGTAGAATCCAAGGTTGATAGAGGGAAGTGTAACAGCCCTTGCGTGTGGCAGATAGTAAGGTCTCGCCAGCATGCAGATATGAAGGCACAGCAAAGAAGCCCTTCAGGTGGACACGGCAAGTCCCGCCGGTGTCCGTGACGTTACTGGATCTCCGACGGAACTCCCTGAAAACCTGGAAGCCGACGGAGAGGTGAGTACCTTTAAATTTTTTTTACGATTAATCAAGGAATTAATAGTTAATTTCCACAGCCCTAAAAAAAAGCATGACAGGACCTCTTTAATGTGAGATCTGGGGTCAAAAAGACCTCATATTTCACATGTACACTTAAATGCGAAAAAAAAGCCCCCTTTAAAAACCACTGGGCGTCACTTCCGTCATCCAATGGTATGGAGTTGAGTGGGGGCCATCATTCTCTCACTTAACTCCATGGGAAAGGACCGAAGCCGTCGGTAGCAGTGGAAATGACCGGGACGCGGCAGGCAGGGGAGCACCTCTCCTGCCTCTGATAAAAGTGATTTTGCATTGAATCCGCTGCAGAGATCACTTATCTGAAAGTGGACCGCCCGCCATTTAAAAAAATTCCAGGGTTATGGCAGCTATCTGCTGCCATAACAATGGTATTCATTGTAAAAGTACCGACCAGAAGTGGTTAAAGGAAGCTGATAAATAACTTACTCCATCAATGAAATACAGGGAATCAAATCACTTAACCACTTAAGGACTGCCTCCTGCACATATACGTTGACAGAATGGCACGGCTGGGCACATCCAAGTACAGGTATGTCCTGTACTAGTACCCAGCCGTGACCCGGTCCGAGGCTCCGGGAGCGCGGGACTCGCGGACCCGATCGCCGCTGGAGTGCGGTGATCAGTCCCCGGAGCTGAAGAACGGGGAGAGCCACGGCTTCCCCGTTCTTCACTGTGGCGGCTTCATCGATCGCGTGATCCCTTTTATAGGGAGACACAATCGATGACGTCACACCTACAGCCACAAACACACATTAGGGAACACATAACCCCTTCAGCGCCTCCTTGTGGTTAACTCCCAAACTGCAAATGTAATTTTCACAATAAATAATGCATTTTAAATGCATTTTTTGCTGTGAAAATGACAATTGTCCCAAAAATGTGTCAAAATTGTCCGAAGTGTCCACCATAATGTCGCAGTCATGAAAAAAATCACTGATCGCCGCCATTAGTAGTAAAAAAATGTTTTTTTATAAAAATGCAAAAAAATTATCCCCTATTTTGTAAACGCTATACATTTTGTGCAAACTAACCGATAAACGCTTATTGCGATTTTTTTACCAAAAATAAGTAGAAGAATACATATCGGCCTAAACTGAGGAAAAATATTTTTTTTTATATATTTTTGGGGGATATTTATTATAGCAAAAAGTAAAAAATATTGAATTTTTTTCAAAATTGTCGCTCTATAGCGCAAACAATAAAAAACACAGAGGTGATCAAATACCACCAAAAGACAGCTCTATTTGTGGGAAAAAAAGGCGCCAATTTTTTTTGGAGCCACGTCGCACGACCGCGCAATTGTCTGTTAAAGCGGCGCAGTGCCGAATCGCAAAACCTGGCCGGGTCCTTTAGCTGCCTTAGGTCCGGGTCTTAAGTGGTTAATGTGTAGGAAAAAAATAAAAATAAGCCTGGAATAGAAAGGTAATACATCCATCACATAAAAGAACTGGTAAGTTATAATATATAAAATTTTGTTTTTCGGATTAGATGCACTTTAACCACTTAAGACCCGGACCAAAATGCAGGTAAAGGACCAGGCCCCTTTTTGCGATTCGGCACTGCGTCATTTTAACTGACAATTGCGCGGTCGTGCGACGTGGCTCCCAAACAAAATTGGCGTCCTTTTTTCCCCACAAATAGAGCTTTCTTTTGGTGGTATTTGATCACCTCTGCGGTTTTTATTTTTTGCGCTATAAACAAAAATAGAGCAACAATTTAAAAAAAAAAATTAAATATTTTTTAATTTTTGCTATAATAAATATCCCCCAAAAATATATAAAAAAAAATTTTTTTTCCTCAGTTTAGGCCGATACGTATTTTTCTACATATTTTTGGTAAAAAAAAAAAATCGCAATAAGCGTTTATCGGTTGGTTTTCGCAAAATGTATAGCGTTTACAAAATAAGGGATAGTTTTATTGCATTTTTATAATTTTTTTTTTTTTTACTACTAATAACGGCGATCAGCGATTTTTTTCGTGACTGCGACATTATGGCGGACACTTCGGACAATTTTGACACATTTTTGGGACAATTGTCATTTTCACAGCAAAAAATGCATTTAAATTGCATTGTTTACTGTGGAAATGACAGTTGCAGTTTGGGAGTTAACCACAGGGGGCGCTGTGAATTTGAGTGTTCCCTGTGTGTGTGTTTACAACTGTAGGGGGGTGTGGCTGTAGGTGTGACGTCATCGATCGCGTCCCCCTATTACAGGGATGACGCGATCGATGCTGCGGCCACAGTGAAGCACGGGGAAGCCGTGTTTACACACGGCTCTCCCCGTTCTTCAGCTCCAGGGACGGATCGCCGCACTGCAGCGGCGATCGGGTCCGCGAATCCCGCGGTCCCGTTCCTGGAGCTTCGGACCGGGTCACGGTAGCGCGCCGCGGGCGTGCGCCCGTGACCCACGGCTGGGTACTAAAATCAGCATATATATACGTTGATGTGCCCAGCCTTGCCATTCTGCCGACGTAAATGTGCAGTAGGCGGTCCTTAGGTGGTTAATGGCACAGTTCTTTTTCATTTAAAGCTTATAATCACTTTTAGAAAATGTAATCAAATAGAAGTTAAAAAGTATAATTACTAGGGCTGTGCAAATTAACTTTAAATTAATCGATTAATACTTTTGATCGATTAAAATTCTTTTGATTGGTACTCACCTCTCTGCCAGCTTCAGGGAGTTCCGTCAGAGATCCGGTAACGTCATGGACACCGGCGGGGTTTGCCGTGTCCATCTGAAGGGCTCCTTTGCTGTGCCTTTATATCTGCATGCCGGCGGGACCTTACAATCTGCCACACGCAAGGGATGTTACACTTCCCTCTATCAGTTCCCTCCTATCAACCTGGGATTCTACAGCCATCTACTGGGAGTTGCGATAGTTCACTTCATGGGACATCAACATGCCGACGGACTGATGTTAACCCCTCCTTATCTGGATTCAGCAGTGGTATCGTTGTACACATTTTTATACCAGTATCATACTTAGCTACATGTTTTTTGACTGCCTTTTCTACCGTTGGGTATTACTCGCACCATTTTTACATGTTACGTAGCTACATCGATTTTATCTCCAGTGCAATATTATTTATTTGGTTACCTACTTGAAGACTATAAAAGTTTTAATGCTATTCCCATTGAGCGCTGCCTTTGTGTGTTTCTTGTATCCTGCTCTCCATTTTTCCAGTGGTTGGTAGCTGCACTGGGAATCGGCAGGCAATGAGATCAGCTAAAAGTAGTTGGATCTGTATGTGAGTTATAATTAATCAAAATTAGTCGATTAATCGATTAAAAAAAAACAATTAATCGAACACAAACATTTTGATCAGTAACAGCCCTAATAATTACCTATGACAAGACTAGGGAGATGTGAATGCAGTGACAGCAGAGCCATATAAAGGTTATGGAATAAGCTGTAATAGGTAAAACACACATCTCTAGCAATAAAATTAACCCTTAGTAGGCATCTGGGATTTATTTTTAACCACACAAATCCCTTATTTTGTTTTTGTATATATATACAGGGGGGAAATAATGATTTGATCCCCTGCAGATTTTGTAAATTTGCCCACCTACACAAAAATGAAGGGTCTATAATGTTTATCATAGGTGTATTTTATGATAGAGAGAGAATATCAACCAAAATCCAGAAAAAAACACACAGCATACAAATGTTATAAATTGAGTTGCAGTTCAGTGAGTAAAATAAGTATTTGATCCCCTACCAACCAACCAGTGCCAATACTGACCTTCCTGGAGCCCTAAGCAAAATTCTGCTAAGGGGCCCTCCACCTGACCCGTGATGCCGTGCGCTATGTAAACCATTAGCCTTGTGCCCAGTGCACACCATGCAGCCTTGTGCCCAGTGCACATCATGCAGCCTTGTGCCCAAACGCAGCCTTGCGCCCTCCATTCAGCTTACCTGTGCAGGGGAGGAAAGGAGAGCCGCCCAGATGATCAGCGCGCAGCGCAGGGAACACAGCAATAGCAGCTTTCATTTCAATTGCCGTGTTCCCGCCACTCAACGTCATATACAGCCCCATCAGTTACCAGGATTGGACGGGTGATCTGTCTATCAAAGTCCTGAGACCAGGAGGAGGGGCTGTACCCGACAGCGAGCGGCGGGGAACACGGCAATTGAAATGAAAACTATTATCGCTGTGTTCCCTGCGCTGCGCTCTAAACATCCGGGCGGCTCTCTCTCTCTCTTCCCCTCCGTGATCACTGGGAGAAGGACTCCCATTCCACTGGCGTCGCCCCTGCACCCACGAAGGGGAGGCGGGGCCTCAAGTAATTTGCAGGGCCCTACACAGCTTGCATAGTGAGCGTATAGGGCGGATCGGCTCTGCAACCAACAATAGTTCTCCCCCCACAGACTGGCTACAGTAGGTGCTCATGTGGTACACAGATTAGTCCTGTCAATGTAAGAAGGTTCTCCTGATGACAACTCATGTGTATAAAAGACACCTGTCCTCAGAATCTCTTTCCTCCAATCACACCTCACCATCATGGGGAAGACCAAAGATCTGTCAGAGGACATTGGGGAGAAGATTGTAGACCTGCACAAGGCTGGAATGGGCTACAAGACCATCAGCAAGAAGCTTGGTGAGAAGGAGACAACTGTTGGAGAGATTTTTCACAAATGGAAGAAATAGAAAATAACCATCAATCTCCCTCAGTCTGGAGCTCCATGGAAGATATCGCCTCATGGGGTGAGGATGGTCATGAGAAAAGTTAGGGATCAGCTCAGAATCACACAGGAGGAGCTTATGAATGATCTCAATGCAGTTGGGACCACAGTCACCAAACAAACCATTGGTAGCAAAATACACCACCATGGATTGAAATCCTGCAGTGCCCGCAAGGTCCCCCTCCTCAAGAAGACACATGTACAGAACATCTGAAGTTTTCCAATGAACATCTAAATGATTCAGAGAAGGATTGGGTGAAAGTGCTGTGGTCAGATGAGACCAAAATTGAGCTCTTTGGCAATAATTCGACTCGCCGTGTTTGGAGGAAGAAAAATGCTGACTATGACCCTAAGAACACCATCCCTATAGTCAAGCATGGAGGTGGAAACATTATGTGTTGGGGCTGCTTCTCTGCTAAATGTACAGGCCAACATTGCTGCATTGAGGGGCCAATGGATGGGGCCATGTATTGTGTTTACTCTTTTTAAATCATAATCACAACAGAAACTACCCAAATGACCCTGATCAAAAGTTTACATACCCTGGCGATTTTGCCCCGATAACATGCACACAGGTTGACACAAAGGGGTTTGAATGGCTATTAAAAGGTAACCACCCTCACCTGTGATCTGTTTGCTTGTAATTAGTGTGTGTGTGTATAAAAGGTCAATGAGTTTCTGGACTCCTGACAGACCCTTCCATCTTTCATCCAGTGCTGCACTGACAATTGTGGATTCTGAGTCATGGGGAAAGCAAAAGAATTGTCACAGGATCTGTGGGAAAAGGTAGTTGGACTGTATAAAACGGGAAAGGGATATAAAAAGATATCCAAGGCGCTAATCAGCAGTGTTCAAGCTCTAATCAAGAACTGGAAAATTAGGGTTTCTGGTGAAACAAAACCACGGTCAGGTAACTAAAATTTCAGCCACAACTGCCAACAAAATTGTTCGGGATGCAAAGAAAAACCCACAAATAACTTCAGATGAAATACAGGACTCTCTGAAAACATGAGGTGTTTCAAGATGCACAATAAGGAGGCACTTGAACAAAGAGATGCATGGTCGAGTCTCCAGAAGAAAGTCATTACTACGCAAATGTCACAAAGTATCCCATTTACAATACACCAAACAGCACAGAGACAAGCCTCAAACCTTCTGGCACAAAGTCATTTGGATTGATGAGACCAAAATTTATCTTTTTTGGCCACAACCATAAACACTATATTTGAAGAGGATTAAACAAGGCCTATAATGAAAGGTCCACCATCCCTACTGTGAAACACGGAGGTGGATCGCTGATGTTTTGGGGATGTGTGAGCTACAAAAGGCACAGGAAATTTGGTCACAATTGATGGCAAGATGAATGCAGTATGTTATCAAAAACTACTGGAGGAACATTTCATTCATCAGCCAGGAAGCTGCACATGGGACGTACTTGGACATTCCAACATGACAATGATCCAAAACACAAGGCCAAGTCCACCTGTCATTGGCTACAGCAGAATAAAGTGAAGGTTCTGGAGTCGCCATTTTAGTCTCCTGACCTCAATAACATTGAGCCCCTCTGGGGAGATCTCAAACGTGCCGTTCATGTGAGACAGCCCAAGATATTACAGGAACTGGAGGATTTCTGCCAAGAGGAATGGGCAGCTTTACCATCTGAGAAGATAAAGAGCCTCATCCACAAATACCACAAATGACTTCAAGCTGTCATTGATGTTAAAGTGGGCAACACGATATTAAGAACTGGGGTATGTAAACTTTTGATCAAGGTCATTTGGGTAGTTTCTGTTGCCATTATGATATAAAAGGAGTAAACACAGTTGATTGATATTAAATGGCTTCAGCTAAACACCAACCATGCGTGAAAGTTTTTGTGTTATCATTCATATTCTCTGAAAATTGGCCAAGAAATCATAAATTCTGCCAAGGTATGTAAACTTATGAGCACACCTGTACATGCTGAGCTGGAGGTGCTGGAACTGCGTTCCCGCTGACAAAATGCCCTGGCTGTATCTGATGCGCTTAAGCAATAAACATTTAAAAAACTTTTGTGATAAAATCCTTTGTACTAGACGCTCCCCAATACCCTTCCACGTACCCTACCTTAACCACTTCCCGCCCGGTCAATAGCATATTGACGTCCGGGAAGTGGTTTCATTATCCTGACTGGACGTCTATTGACGTCCTGCAGGATAACAGCTGCCTCGCGCCGGTGGGGGCACGCATCGCGGAGTTCGGTGCTGTGGTGTGTCAGTCTGACACACCGCAACACCGACCTCAGTAAAGAGCCTCCGGCGGAGGCTGTTTACCACATGATCCGCTGTGTCCAATCACGGCTGATCACGATGTAAACAGGAAGAGCCGTTGATCAGCTCTTCCTCACTCGCGTCTGACAGACGCGAGTAGAGGAGAGCCGATCGGTGCCCACCTATCAGTGCCCGTCCATGCCACCTATCAGTGCCACCTATTAATACCCATCAGTGCCGCCTTTGAGTGCCCATCAGTGCCGCATACCAGTGCCACCTATCAGTGCCGCCTAACAGTGCCCATCATCAGTGGCGCCTTAATAGTGCCCATCAGTGCCGCCTTATCAGTGCCCATCACTGAA
The DNA here is from genome assembly GCA_029574335.1 of Rana kukunoris. Classification (NCBI taxonomy): domain Eukaryota; kingdom Metazoa; phylum Chordata; class Amphibia; order Anura; family Ranidae; genus Rana; species Rana kukunoris. Next base: position 84,409 of record JAJQKJ010002504.1, read on the forward strand.
GAAGAAAAGGTACTTATTTACAAAATAAATTAACAGAAACAAAGAAAAACATATTTTTTTCAAAATTTTCGCTCTTTTATTTGTTGCGCAAAAAATAAAAACCGCAGAGGTGATCAAATACCACCAAAAGAAAGCTCTATATGTGAGAACAAAATTATAAAAAATGTGTTTGGGTACAGTGTAGCATGACCGCGCAATTGTTATTCAAATTGCGACAGCGCTGAAAGCTGAAAATTGGCTTGGGCAGGAAGTTGTATAAGTGCCTGGTATGGAAGTGGTTTAGGTAATTGGGAGCTAGTGGGCGATGCGCTGTGTCTGTGCTCCGCCCACCACTGACAGATCTGACATTCTGCAATGGAGGCGTGGCTACACAGTACTTATTGTAGGCACTTTATTTTATATTCTTACATTTTATTGGAAATCTCTAAAAGACACAAAAGCATCAACATGCTGAGGGAGGTGCAAACCCTTCACTTCAACTAAATAAATGTTTGCACAGTGGCATTACTTCTCTACTTTAAGAATTCTCATACGCCTTCCTCTTTAAATCCCTAAGCAGCACATACGGAGGAGCCGGTTCCTCTTCCTGCAGTCTGGATGGATCCCCAGAAGACTCGGAGTTTGCAGTTTTGGTGGGGGGTTGTTAAGATGTCGGAGTGTTATGTGCCTGACAATTAAACCCACTCATGCTAAAGAAATAATCAAAATCGCATTACATTTAAAGTGCTTCTCGCAGCTCTCAGTTCCCCCTCTTTTATCCAGAACATTTCCATCCCCCTCTTGTGTGACTTTTCCGAATGACAGGAACATTAACACTGTGAATGCTGGGAAAAGAACCCGGCATGGAGTCACCGGCATGGACCTCGGGGTCAGCGCTGCATGAAGACCTCTCAAGAGCAACAAGGCCCCACATATTCAACATACAAAACAAATTAAATGTTCCTCTTATCACCTATAGCAGCCTTTCTCAACCTTTTTACCCCAGGGGAACCCTTAAAATAATTTTCACGTCTCAGGGAACCCCTGATAAAACCTTTCATTGGGGGTCAGTGGGAACGATGCCCCTTACTTTGGTGGTCAGTGAGAAGAATGACATTTGTTTTACAGTGGTGGTAAGCATGACACCCTTACAGAGAGCTATAACGATCATTGGTGTCATACCACTGGCCCCTCCAAGTGGCATTAGCTCAGAACTATGTAGGCACCATCAAATAGGAGGTAAATTAGCCACAGCTCAAGGAACCCCTATCCACCTCTGGAGGAACACTGGTTGAGAATGGCTGACCTAAAGAGTCCTCTGTCATCACACAACCCCCCCAACTTCAACCGATTGAACCCTGAGTTACGGTAGATATAAAATAAAAAAGAAGATCAGCACAAGGGTCAATACTTTACATTTAGTCTGAAGTGTCCTTTGTGCCGGCTTTCATAGTTAAAGCCCTCTATCCTCTGTCCCCTGCCCTCTGTCCCCTGTCCCCTGTCCCCTGTCCCCTGTCCTCTGGCCCCTGGCCCCTGCCCTCTGGCCCCTGCCCTCTGGCCCCTGCCCTCTGGCCCCTGTCCTCTGGCCCCTGCCCCCTGTCCCCTGCCCCCTGCCCCCTGTCCTCTGTCCTCTGCCCCCTGCCCTCTGTCCCCTGTCCTCTGTCCCCTGTCCCCTGTCCCCTGTCCCCTGTCCCCTGTCCCCTGTCCTCTGGCCTCTGTCCCCTGTCCTCTGGCCCCTGTCCTCTGGCCCCTGTCCCCTGTCCTCTGTCCCCTGCCCCCTGTCCCCTGCCCCCTGTCCTCTGCCCCCTGTCCTCTGCCCCCTGTCCTCTGCCCCCTGTCCTCTGCCCCCTGTCCCCTGCCCCCTGCCCTCTGCCCCCTGTCCTCTGCCCCCTGCCCTCTGCCCCCTGCCCTCTGTCCCCTGTCCTCTGGCCCCTGGCCCCTGCCCTCTGGCCCCTGCCCTCTGGCCCCTGTCCTCTGGCCCCTGTCCTCTGGCCCCTGTCCCCTGTCCTCTGCCCCCTGTCCTCTGCCCCCTGTCCCCTGTCCCCTGTCCTCTGGCCTCTGGCCCCTGCCCTCTGGCCCCTGCCCTCTGGCCCCTGTCCTCTGGCCCCTGTCCTCTGGCCCCTGTCCTCTGGCCCCTGTCCTCTGGCCCCTGGTCCCTGCCCTCTGTCCCCTGTCCTCTGCCCCCTGCCCTCTGCCCTCTGTCCCCTGTCCTCTGCCCCCTGCCCTCTGTCCTCTGTCCCCTGCCCTCTGTCCCCTGTCCTCTGTCCTCTGTCCTCTGCCCCCTGCCCTCTGTCCCCTGCCCTCTGCCCTCTGTCCCCTGCCCTCTGTCCCCTGCCCTCTGTCCCCTGGTCCCTGCCCTCTGTCCCCTGTCCCCTGCCCTCTGTCCCCTGCCCTCTGCCCTCTGTCCCCTGTCCTCTGCCCCCTGTCCTCTGCCCCCTGTCCTCTGCCCCCTGTCCTCTGCCCCCTGGCCCCTGCCCTCTGGCCCCTGCCCTCTGGCCCCTGTCCTCTGGCCCCTGGTCCCTGCCCTCTGTCCCCTGTCCTCTGCCCCCTGCCCCCTGCCCTCTGTCCCCTGTCCTCTGCCCCCTGCCCTCTGTCCTCTGTCCCCTGCCCTCTGTCCCCTGTCCTCTGTCCTCTGTCCTCTGCCCCCTGCCCTCTGTCCCCTGCCCTCTGCCCTCTGTCCCCTGCCCTCTGTCCCCTGCCCTCTGTCCCCTGGTCCCTGCCCTCTGTCCCCTGCCCTCTGTCCCCTGCCCTCTGCCCTCTGTCCCCTGTCCTCTGTCCCCTGTCCTCTGCCCCCTGTCCTCTGCCCCCTGCCCTCTGCCCTCTGCCCCCTGTCCTCTGCCCCCTGTCCTCTGCCCCCTGCCCCCTGGCCCCTGCCCTCTGGCCCCTGCCCTCTGGCCCCTGTCCTCTGTCCCCTGTCCTCTGCCCTCTGTCCTCTGGCCCCTGCCCTCTGGCCCCTGTCCTCTGCCCTCTGTCCTCTGGCCCCTGCCCTCTGGCCCCTGCCCTCTGCCCCCTGCCCTCTGTCCCCTGCCCTCTGTCCCCTGCCCTCTGTCCCCTGCCCTCTGTCCCCTGTCCCCTGTCCCCTGTCCCCTGTCCTCTGTCCCCTGTCCTCTGTCCTCTGTCCCCTGGCCTCTGCCCCCTGTCCCCTGGCCTCTGTCCCCTGTCCCCTGTCCCCTGTCCTCTGTCCCCTGTCCTCTGGCCTCTGCCCCCTGTCCCCTGCCCTCTGTCCTCTGTCCCCTGGCCCCTGCCCTCTGTCCCCTGGCCCCTGTCCCCTGCCCCCTGTCCTCTGCCCTCTGCCCTCCTCCCATACCCCCCTAGCTGTAATCTTACAATGCTGTGGGGGTTAAAGAAGCCAAGGAACCCGTCACCACCCCTCCTCTATTCATAGAACTTTTACAATAGCTTCTAATAATAGTAATAATCCCCTTCTCTTCTCTCCGCTCCATCCCTTACTCTTCTCCTAAACTCCATCCCCTACTCTTCTCTAGTGTTGAGCAGAATATGCCATATTCGAATTCGCGATATATCTCGAATATATAGTCGAATATTCGACAGATATTCGCTAAATACGAATATTCGTGATATATTTTCGAAATGAAATGATTGCGAATTTTCGCTATCGCGAATGCGAATGCGATTGCGAATTGCGATTGCGAATATTCGAGAAATGCGGAATGGAGCACTCTGATTGGCACAGAATATTCGTGATATATTACAATATAAAATAATTGCGAATATTCGAGAAATGCGGAATGGAGCACTCTGATTGGCTCAGAATATTCGTGATATATTACAATACACAATAATTGCGAATATTCGAGAAATACGGAAGGAGCACTCTGATTGGCTCAGAATATTCGTGATATATTACAATACACAATAATTGCGAATATTCGAGAAATGCGGAAGGAGCACTCTGATTGGCTCAGAATATTCGTGATATATTACAATACACAATAATTGCGAATATTCGAGAAATGCGGAATGGAGCACTCTGATTGGCTCAGAATATTCGTGATATATTACAATACAAAATAATTTCGAAATTTCGAGAAATGCGGAATGGAGTACTCTGATTGGCTCAGAATATTCGTGATATATTACAATATAAAATAATCGCGCGATATCGCTATTTGCCGAATAATCGCATTGCGATTTTTCGGCAATATAAAATGAGCGCTGCAGCTACTCGGCCCAAGGTCTCTAATCATACCAGCAATGCTTTTAGACGTCGATGGGGATCTCTAGGATGTGATCTGTTCTAAAAAAAAATTTAAAACATTCGAATATTCGAAATAGCGAATATTCGCCGCGATATTCGCGAATACTCGAATATGCAATATTCGTAGCGAATATTCGCAATGCGAATATTCGTGAGCAACACTACTCTTCTCCTAAACTCCATCCCCTACTCTTCTCCTAAACTCCATCCCCTACTCTTCTCCTAAACTCCATCCCCTACTCTTCTCCTAAACTCCATCCCCTACTCTTCTCCTAAACTCCATCCCCTACTCTTCTCCTAAACTCCATCCCCTACTCTTCTCCTAAACTCCATCCCCTACTCTTCTCCTAAACTCCATCCCCTACTCTTCTCCTAAACTCCATCCCCTACTCTTCTCCTAAACTCCATCCCCTACTCTTCTCCTAAACTCCATCCCCTACTCTTCTCCTAAACTCCACTCCACTCCAACTCCTACTCTTCTCTCCACTCCATACCGTACTCTTCTCTCCACTTCATCCCTATCATTCTCTCCACTTCATCCCTATCATTCTCTCCACTTCATCCCTATCATTCTCTCCACTTCATCCCTATCATTCTCTCCACTTCATCCCTATCATTCTCTCCACTTTATCCCTATCATTCTCTCCACTTCATCCCTATCATTCTCTTCCCTTCATTTCCCTTTTCTGTCCGCTCCATCCCCTACTCTTCTCTCCACTCCACCCCCTACCCTTCTCTCCACTCCAACCCCTACCCTTCTCTCCACTCCACCCCCTACCCTTCTCTCCACTCCAGCCCCTACCCTTCTCTCCACTCCAGCCCCTACCCTTCTCTCCACTCCAGCCCCTACCCTTCTCTCCACTCCAGCCCCTACCCTTCTCTCCACTCCAGCCCCTACCCTTCTCTCCACTCCACCCCCTACTCTTCTCTCCACTCCAGCCCCTACCCTTCTCTCCACTCCAGCCCCTACCCTTCTCTCCACTCCAGCCCCTACCCTTCTCTCCACTCCAGCCCCTACCCTTCTCTCCACTCCACCCCCTACTCTTTTCTCCACTCCATCCTTTCTTCTTCTCTTCACTCCATCTCCTACTCTTCCCTCTCCATTCGTCTCTTTGCTCCACTCAATCCCTTTCTCTTCTTTTTACCCCATCTTCTACTCAGCTCTCCACTGCCTCCCTCATTTCTCCACTCCATCTTCCCTCTTCTTTCCATTCTACCCCTCTCCCCCCACCCCCATTAATTTACCTTTCCCTTTCCCTCACATATATCCCCTCTTATTTCTCCATATCCCTCTTCTCCCCCCCCGCCCCCCCTGCAATTTTCTTTCCCCTATTCCCACTTCTCTGCTCTTCATTTGTCCCCCCCCCACCTATTCTTTTACCATTTTCCTCTTCCACTACCCCTCTCTCTTCTCCCCCCTATATTCCCTCTCCTCTCTAGTCCTCTCGCTTCTCCCCTATCCCTCCCAACTCTCCCTCTATCACTCCCCCTTTCATTCATCTCCCCTCTATCCCCCTCCCCCCATCTCTCCTGCTACCCTTCTTTGCTCTAATCCTCTCCCTTCCTTCCCCCACCCATCTCTTTCCCACTTTATCCCTCCCACTTCCCCCCACCCACTCTTCATACCTGCCTACCCCTCTCTTTTCCATCCACTTCTTTCTCTTTCTGAAATAGAAGAAAAGCCAATTTTCACAATTATTTACTTGTTTACACACGCTGAGCAACATTTTGTACTTCCTGCTGGTAAATGAGAACGCGGGCTGGCGCTGCAACCCTGGAAATTAATCAGGCTTTTTCCTTCTACTCTTTTGATTTTCTTCTTTTTTTTTTAATAGAATTTTAATGATCATTTAGATATCCATGGAAAACGTTATCAATGTAAATGTAGAATCCTGCGGTGTACAGTCATCCAATTCAGGTACATCTGTGGAGGAGGAGGTGGGGGGCTGGGGCGAGGGGGTTAGCTTAGGTGAAGAGTAAGAAGCAATATACTGTTTCTATAAAAGTACATTTATCTTTTTAAAACAATCACCTAATATTGGTAATATGTTACAGCAAGCGAGAAATTCTAAGGCCATCTCCATATAATAAGTAAAACGCCGCGGGAAATTCTCCGAAGACGTTGTTAATATTTGACATCTTCCTGATGTACTGGATTTATTAAAAGAGAAGTATGGGATTGTTTCTTTTTCTGAACCATACTTGCCTAGGTGGATGCAGCATCTGTCCCCCGGCGGCTCTAACACTGAGAACCGGGCGATCACATACCTGAGCAGACAGCTGGTGACCGCCTCCCCCTCCTCGCTCACTGGGTGGGAGCAGCCAGCTCAGGCTCTCATCAGCTCACTGAGAGGCTGAGCCGGGTGTCGGTCTGGGCATGTGGACCGATTCTGACTTCATTGTCATGATCTTGCCTGAGCCTGGACCGCCTCTGTGACATCAGCTGACAGCAGGCTTTAGCCTATGGGAGGAATAGTGCCAATTAGTGTCCATGGGAGGAATAGTGCCATATTGTTGGTGTCAGTGGAAGGAAATGTGCCCCAATGTTGGAGTCAGTGGGAGGAGTAGTGCCTCATCATTAATGCCCTTGTGAGGAATAGAATCCCCCTGTTGGTGTTATTGTGAGTAGTGCCCCATTATAGGTGTCAGTGGGTGGAATAGTGCCATATTGTTGGTGTCTGTGAAAGGAATTGTCCCTCATCATTGGTGTGAGTATTATGGCCTGCTGTTAGTGTCAGTGGAAGGAATGTTGTCTTACTGTTGGTGTCAGTGGGAGGAAAAGTGTCCCATTATTGGTATCAGTGGGAGGAATAGTGTCATATTGTTGGTGTCAGTGGGAGGAATAGTTTCCCATTGTTGGTGTCAGTGATAGGAATAGTGCTCCATCTTTGATATCATTGGAAGCAATAATGCCCCATTGTTGGTATCAGTGAGGGGAATAGTGCCCCATCAATGGTGTCAGTGGGAGGAATAATGCCCCCATGTTGGTGTCAGTGGAAGGAATGGTGCTACATCATTACAGCCCATGGGAGAAATAGTGCCCTATGGTTGGTGCTAGTGAAAAAAGTGCCCTGTTATTGGTGTCAGTGGGAGGAAATAGAGCCCTATTGTTGGTTCTGAGAAGAATAGTGCCCCATTATTGGTGTCAGTGGGAGGAATAGTGCCCCATCAATGATGTCAGTGGTAAGAATAGCTCCCTATTGTTGGTGTCAGTGTAAGGAATAGTGCCCCATTGTCGGTGTCAGTGGAAGGAATTGTGCCGCATCATTAGAGCCCATGGGGGGAATAGTGCCCCATTATTGGTGTCAGTGGACTAGTGCCCCATTGTTGACATTAGTGGAAGGAATAGTGCCATATTGTTTGTCGTCAGTGGGAGGAAAAGTGCCCCGTTGTTGGTGCCAGTGGGAAGAATAGTTTCCCATAGTTGGTGTCAGTGGGAGGAATGGTGCCATATCATTGATGTCAGAGGGAAGAATGGTGCCCCTGTCATTGGTGTCAGTTGTAGGTATTATGGCCTACTGTTAGCGTCAGTGGGAGGAAATGTGCCCCAATGTTGAAGTCAGTGGGAGGAATAGTGCCCCATCATTAGTGCCCTTGGGAGGAATAGTATACCATTGTTGGTGTCAGTAGGAGGAATGATGCCCCATTGTTGGTGTCAGTGAGAGAAATAGTGCTCCAAGATAAAAGACAAGCAAATGGCCACATCTGTCCCGAAGGCCTCAGGTTGGAGACCACTGTACTAGAAGCACCATCAGCCAATGAGAGGATGAAGAAAGAGATAATATCTTATTTCTTATAGAATGTATTGAGCAGCTGAACACACAGCGAAAGAGCAGATCAGCCTGGAAGCCTCTCAGCCGAACCCCTTGAGTGGGTTCAAAGCACTTGTCCCCCGCCGCCTTCATCTGCGCCCCCCTTCTGAGTGGTACCGAGGGATCTAATGCATTCTTGGAAGCCGTCTCATGCATTGTCTCACACATCAATCAGGCCGTTCAGATCTCTGTTTGGTAAAGAAAACGCAGCCCAGGTGAATTTTTATCCGATGCCTGTATTGAGACCCATGAATATTTTAGGATCAGAAGCGGAGTGTTCTGTATCTATGGAGTGGGTCAGGTGAAGGGCGGGGTCCAGGCAGAGGCGTATCTAGTGAAAATAGCGCCTATGGCAAGCACTGAAACTGCGCCCCTGTCTAAACATTTGAAACCCATCTTTCAGATAACCTTAACAAAAAAAAAACACCTAACAAAACTAGTGATATTTATCACCCCCTGTGATACCTTGGGTAGTGACATATCCTATTTATGGAGAAATCTCGGGGTTATTAGACCTCCAAGGCCAGGTAAATGCAGAACCAATACTGGAAGTGATGAAATCTTCATCACTTAAGGCCTCGGTTTTCAGAGGAGAGGGAGAAACTAATGTTCCTCCTTCTTCTTTGTGCGCTGCCAATCCGACCAGATGGAATGGGAGAGCCTGGGAGAACAGGGGAGGGCTGTGGCTGAACGCAGCAGGGATAGCGCTGCCATTGTCCATTAGCAAAGGTGTTGAAAAGGAGATCCTGCCTATGCTTGGGAGGAGGGAATAAGAGACCCTCAGACCCTGGGAAGTGCCTTGCTGCCCAGTCACTCAACAGCGCCCCTTTCATATGGCGCCCCCATGGCACGTGCCATGGCTGCCATACCCTAGATACGCCTCTGGGTCCAGGACCTATAGGATCAGGAGCAGAGTGTTCTGTATCTAGGGAGTGGGTCAGGTGAAGGGCGGGGTCCGGGACCTCTGACCTCTATGATCAGGAGCGGAGTGCTCTGTACCTATCGGAGTGGGTCAGGTGATGTGCAGAGTCCGGGACCTCCGACCTCTAGGATCAGGAGCGGAGTGCTCTGTACCTATCGGAGTAGGTCAGGTGAAGGGCGGGGTCCAGGACCTCTGACCTCTAGGATCAGAAGCGGAGTGTTCTGTATCTATGGAGTGGGTCAGGTGAAGGGCGGGGTTTCCGGGACCTCCAACCTCTAGGATCAGGAGCAGAGCGTTCTGTACCTATCGGAGTGGGTCAGGTGATGTGCAGGCTCCGGGACCTCTGATCTCTAGGATCAGGAGCAGAGTATTTTTCTTTTCCCTATGGAGTGGGTCAGGTGAAAGACGGGGTCCGGAACCTCCGACCTCTAGGATCATAAGCGGAGTGCTCTGTATCTATGGAGTTTGTCAGGTGAAGAGGGGTCCGGGACCTCTGACCTCTAGGATCAGGAGCGGAGTGCTCTGTATCTATGGAGTGGGTCAGGTGAAGGGGGGGTCCGGGACCTCTGACCTCTAGGATCAGGAGTGGAGTGTTCTGTACCTATTGAAGGGGGTCAGGTGAAGGGGGGGCCGGGACCTCCGATCTCCTTTGCCTATACTGTACTGACCCTTAGCAGCATATACAGTGCAGAAAATAAGTATTTGAACACCCTGCTATTTTGCAAGTTCTCCCACTTGGAAATCATGGAGGGGTCTGAAATTGTCATCGTAGGTGCATGTCCACTGTGAGAGACATAATCCAAAAAAAAAAAAATTCCAGAAATCACAATGTATGACTTTTTAACTATTTATTTGTATGATGAAGCTGCAAAGAAGTATTTGAACACCTGTCTATCAGCTAGAATTCTGACCCTCAAAGACCTGTTAGGGCCCTTTCACACTAGCGGACGAACGGTCCGCTAATTACAAGTCCGTTAACGGACTTGTAATGCTTCCCTATGGGAGCGGATCCGTTAGCGGATGATGCATCCGCTAACGTCCGCTCGATCCGCATCCGTTTTTGCGGACGGAAGAATGTCCTATTTTTCTTCCGTCCGGCCAAACGGATCGGATGCAAACGGACAGACGGTCCGTTTCCATCCGACTCCCCATAGGGGAGAGCGGAGGAGAGACGGGGCGGTCCCTGCACAGTGTGCGGGGACCGCCCCGTCCGCCCGACGGCTCAGCGGAGACCCCCCGCTGAGCTGACGGACACACGGAGCGGACCGAAAAACGGACCGCTCCGTGTGTAAGGAGCCTTAGTCTGCCTTTAAAATGTCCACCTCCACTCCATTTATTATCCTAAATTAGATGCACCTGTTTGAGGTCATTAGCTGCATAAAGACACCTGTCCACCCCATACAATCAGTAAGAATCCAACTACTAACATGGCCAAGACCAAAGAGCTGTCCAAAGACACTAGAGACAAAATTGTACACCTCCACAAGACTGGAAAGGGCTACGGGGAAATTGCCAAGCAGCTTGGTGAAAAAAGGTCCACTGTTGGAGCAATCATTAGAAAATGGAAGAAGCTAAACATGACTGTCAATCTCCCTCGGACTGGGGATCCATGCAAAATCTCACCTCGTGGGGTCTCAATGATCCTAAGAAAGGTGAGAAATCAGCCCAGGACTAAACGGGAGGAGCTGGTCAATGACCTGAAAAGAGCTGGGACCACCGTTTCCAAGGTTACTGTTGGTAATACACTAAGGCCTCGTACACACGAGGCAATCCATTTGTTCAAATCGGTCGGACCGACCGATTTGAACAAATCTGTCTGCTTGTATTTTGGTTTGCTCGCGTGTACACACGAGCAAACCAAAATCCCCACCAGCAGACAGCGCGCTGACGTGTCGGTGACGTAGCGGTGACGTTGACGCCGCCACGTCACCGCACCAGGAAGTAAAACACTTCCGCGCATGCGTCGAAATCATTTGGCGCGTGTGCGAGAAGACATGTCTGCTGGTTAGCGTACTAACCAGCAGACATGTCGGACGGACGGGTTCCCAGCCGACAGATTGGTAAGCATGCTTTCAAATCTGTGGGCTGGCCAAATCCGTCTGCTCGCCCGTACACACGATCGAATCTGTCTGCTGGGACGGTCTGGCAGACCGTTTCCAGCAGACAGATTTGGTCGTGTGTACGCGGCCTAAGACGTCATGGTTTGAAATCATGCATGGCATGGAAGGTTGCCCTGCTTAAACCAGCACATGTCAAGGCCTGTCTTAAGTTTGCCAATGACCATTTGGATGATCCAGAGGAGTCATGGGAGAAAGTCATGTGGTCAGATGAGACCAAAATAGAACTTTTTGGTCATAATTCCACTAACCGTGTTTGGAGGAAGAAGAATGATGAGTACCATCCCAAGAACACCATCCCTACTGTGAAGCATGGGGGTGGTAGCATCATGCTTTGGGGGTGTTTTTCTGCACATGGGACAGGGCGACTGCACTGTATTAAGGAGAGGATGACCGGGGCCATGTATTGCGAGATTTTGGGCAACAACCTCCTTCCCTCAGTTAGAGCTTTGAAGATGGGTCGAGGCTGGGTCTTCCAACATGACAATGACCCGAAGCACACAGCCAGGATAACCAAGGAGTGGCTCTGTAAGAAGCATATCAAGGTTCTGGCGTGGCCTAGCCAGTCTCCAGACCTAAACCCAATAGAGAATCTTTGGAGGGAGCTCAAACTCTGTGTTTCTCAGTGACAGCCCAGAAACCTGACTGATCTAGAGAAGATCTGTGTGGAGGAGTGGGCCAAAATCCCTCCTCCAGTGTGTGCAAACCTGGTGAAAAACTACAAGAAACCTTTGACCTCTGTAATTGCAAACAAAGGCTACTGTACCAAATATTAACATTGATTTTCTCAGGTGTTCAAATACTTATTTGCAGCTGTATCATACAAATAAATAGTTTAAAAAAATCATACATTGTGATTTCTGGAATTTTTTTTTTTTGATTATGTCTCTCACAGTGGACATGCACCTACGATAAAAATTTCAGACCCCTCCATGATTTCCAAGTGGGAGAACTTGCAAAATAGCAGGGTGTTCAAATACTTATTTTCCACACTGTATAAAGTCACACCAAATAATCTACCTTTGTATCGATTTATAAGACATATTAGTGGATTTTTCTTCCCTATAATTGCTTTATATTGTACATTTCCCCAGTTTGGTGAATGTTCAGCTCTTACATATCTGTCCACTCGCTTGGCTTCGGGTCGGCATCATCTGTTGTGGATGCAGTGACGGGTCCCTCAGGGCGGCCCCCAGGCCTCTCACAGGTGCACCTGGCTGTCCTAATTAATGTGAAAAAAAGAAGCACCAGGTGTTTGGCGTTGGCAAAGGAAGGCGGCGCGTCATGCTGCTCAATGTTCACTGCCAGCAATGTCACAGAGACTTATCCCCACCAGCTACAATGTACACAAAGCGCTTACATGCTGGCCGAGGGAACGTGCATTTTCATGGGCTGCGTAGGCTGCATGTACCCAGGGCTGTATTTACCAGCTACTGAACCAGAGACACATTGTTTGTGATGGTGTCAGGTGCTGAATTTGCACTCTGGCTGATCTCCCTATTAAAAAGGACATCAAGCCCAGGTTCACACTGGGCTGCGGTAGCGAAGCCGTGCAAGTTCAGCTGAACTCGCACGATTTCAGTCCCGCTGGCAGTCCCGATTTCGGCCGCGATTTCAGAGACATCTGTGCAGGTTTCTGCACAGATGTCAATGTAATTCGCGGCCCAAAATCGCAAAAAGTAGTACAGGAACTACTTTTTGAAATCGATGTGGCGTCGCACCGGTTAGGACGGTGCCGTTGCCGACAATTGCCGGCAAATGCCGCCGATTTGAGATGCGCATCTCAAATCGTACCCAATGTGAACCAGACCTAAAACTGGTCTCCGGGAATAATAAAAATCCTCCCTCGCCGTGGGGCTGCCCAGCTGTGCGCCCTTTCAGACCGGCTTCTGAGAGAGACTACAACTGGCCGTTTCAATGCACATTAGACAGAGATTTGTCTTCCAACAAGACAATGATCTAAAACATAAAGCAAACTCTACAATGGAATGGTTCACAAATAAACATATCCAGGTGTTAGAATGGCCAAGTCAAAGTCCAGACCTAAATAAAATCCAGAATCTGTGGAAAGAACTGAAAACTGCTGTTCACAAACGCTCTCCATCCAACCTCACTGAGCTCGAGCTGTTTTGCAAGGAGGAATGGGCAAAAATTTCAGTCTCTCGATGTGCAAAACTGACAGAGACATACCCCAAGCGACTTACAGCTGTAATCGCAGCAAAAGGTGGCGCTACAAAGTATTAACTTAAGGGGGCTGAATAATTTTGCACGCCCTTTTTTTCAGTTTTTTTATTTGTTAAAAAAGTTTGAAATATCCAATAAATTTCGTTCCACTTCATGATTGTGTCCCACTTGTTGATTCTTAACAAAAAATTACAGTTTTATATCTTTATGTTTGAAGCCTGAAATGTGGCAAAAGGTCGCAAAGTTCAAGGGGGCTGAATACTTTCGCAAGGCACTGTATGCGTCGGCAGAATGGCACGGCTGGGCACAAGCACCTACCTGTACGTCCTCTTTAAGTGCCCAGTCGTGGGCGCGTGCCCGCGACCCGGTCCGAAGCTCTGTGACCACGGGACCAGATCGCAGCTGGAGTCCCGGGATCGGTCACCGGAGCTGAAGAACGAGGAGAGCTGTGTGTAAACACAGCTTCCCCGTTCTTCACTGTGGCACTGTCATTGATAGTGTGTTCCCTGACATAGGGAAAAAATCAATGACGTCACACGTCCAACCCCGCCCCCCTACAGTTGGAAACACATATGAGGTCACACACAACCCCTTCAGCTCCCCCTAGTGGTTAACCACTTCCCTAGGTGGGTAGGGGGTGGAACCAAGGAAGGGTGCTTGGAGGTGGGTAGGGGGTGGAACCAAGGAATGGTGCATGGAGGTGGGTAGGGGGTGGACACAACAGGTGACTCAGAAGTAGGGAGTTCCTGTACCTATTCTCTGAGAAAAAAAAGCCCTGTATACACACACACACACACACACACACACATACATATTATATATATATATATATATATATATATATATATATATATATATATATATATATATATATATATATATATATATACACACACACATACACGTGGTACAGAACAGCCGCCCTGTAGAAGTATATCTGCAATAGGGTAGTTGTTAAGTGGTTAAATATGATTATTTTATTGTACATAAAACACATTAAATGTCATTTATTTAGGGCTTACTTCTACTTGAACAAAATAAAATTAACATATTAATCAATGCCTAAAGAGAGCACAAGTGGCGCGTTGTGCGTCTCATAAGATGATCTCATTCGGTTCTGTAGGAGTTGGTGCCTAGTGACTTGCCAAGATTTGCTGAAATGTTCCCTCTGTGTCCCCTCTTAGAGCTTTTGTACTGTGCAGAGAACGCTCAGATGGGGACACCAATAAGTTGATTTAAGACTGCCAAACGCACCGTGAACCCAACAACCTACAGCTTAGCCCACGATCCCCAGATTGAAAAGCCTCAGGCTCCTCACAGACCTGGCATGGAACAATTTGCATCACATGGCCGAGAACATATGATGCACCATGCGGAGATATTAATCAGCATTGGTTTGTCAGATGCTGACCATTCGCTAATAAATTGCCCCCGAGACAGAATATGCATCCGTCATTGCCGTAGACACGTCAAAGATAACGCACAATCCGCTTCCGAAATGAACCTTTCGAGTGAAAAAAGAACACGATGTGCAAGACTACTTGTGCAGCTAAAATGTCGAATTCGCTGGTACTCTAAATCCCTTATGTACAGGTTTAGATAAAGCATTGATCGGTTTTGCCGATCCCCGTTTATAGAACCCAGACACATATCGATCAATAGAGCGTGCAAGTATTTAGAGAAGAAATCCCCAAGCCTGAAACAATGGCCTACAAGTTCAAAGAAGCTTGAAAGAGAGATGAAATCGATGGATATTATGCAGCCTGTTGACAAAGTGCTCCGTTCCAAAGCTTTGAGGACCCTCAAGTATACAAAGCTTAGCAATGTCAAGAAGTTATACATAACAAAGAGAAAATTACTCTAAAAAAGCGGCTAGCATAAATTACTGGTAACAATACAAAAAAGAAAAAAAAAAGGGAACGTATGCAACGCTGTATCCTGGGCTAGGCCAACAAAGTTCAGGCAAAGGGAAGCACTTTGCAGGGGGGCAGCATGGAAAGAGTCCCCTCCGGGACGCAAGCTGCTTCTAATTCTGACTGTCCTATCAGCCTGGAACACAAACCTTCCTCATATGTTTTCTGCTGCACCATTGCCATGGCTATATCTTCTTCCTCTCCATAATATTAGCCGAAATTTGTGCTTAAAGTAAAACTATAGGATGTAGTAATGGAGGGTTAGAGCCCCTGTCAGTTTATTTTTTACCATCCCTGTCCCATTGCAGAGATTTCCCTTCATATCCTGCCCCATAACCAAACAGGAAGTGAGAGGAAATCTATGCAAATTAAGGGAATCCATTGCCCCCCCCCAAGGCCCTTTTAGAACTAGTGTCCCCACTCAAAAATGTCAGGGCGGGTCTTAAACAGAAAGGGGTGGGGCCCTGACAGGAAGGGGTGGGTCATATTTAAATTAGGGGATGCACAAGTTTAGTCAGGCCTAGGGCAGCACAAAACCTAAATACACCACTGAACGTATGCAGCACTGTAAGTCATAAGTGTTCATCAATGATGACTTACAAATGGATCCTTTTAACCCCTCTGAGATAGTATCTCCCAGAGCTTTTTTTCCTCAGAAAATAGGTGCAGGAACTCAACACGACCCATTCAAATTTCAAACAGTAAAAGGGTCTTAAAGGGGCATTAAATACCAGGATTGCATTACATACAGAGTGCAGAGTTCAGGGGGGTTACAAGTGTTTACAAGTGATTGTGGTGATCAGGCACCAAAGGGTCTGAGCCAGAGGTGGTGGAACTGAGTTACCCCAAGTTCCCCCTGAAAAAAAGCCCTGGTATCTTCACCGGTCACATGTATCAAAATGAGAACAGACAACTCCTCATGGTGCAGTATATCAAAACATTCAAAGGCTGTATTGTAGATAAATCCAGAATACTCACATTTAGAATCATGAAAACAAAAAACTGATGATTTCAAACCTACAAGGTGGCGGCGGTCGGGTACGTGCCATGACGTGAAGTATGGTAACCAGGCTCCACCCTATGTGTTTCGTCCAATCAGAACGCTGTTGAGGAAGAAGTTGAGGAAAGAGGAAAAATACCATTGGGCCTTATCGGTTTTGCTGTCTTTAAGTATTCATGGTGATGTGCAGTGCCTTGAAATAGTATTCATACCACTTTTCCACATTTTGCCATGTTACAACCAAAAATGCTAATGTATTTTATTAGGATTTTATGTGATAGACCAACACAAAGTGGCACATAATTGTAAAATGGAAGAAAAATTATGAATGGTTTTGATTTTTTTTTTTTTACAAATAAAAATGTGAAAAGTGTGGGGTATATTTGTATTCAGTTCCCTTTAGGCCTCGTACACACAAGGGGATATGTCCGCTGAAAACGGTCCGATGGACCGTTTCAGCAGACATCTCCGCTCGTGTGTATGGGCTAGCGGACAGATTTCTCCACCCGACAGATTTCAAAGCATGCTTTGAAATCCATCCGGTGGAATCTGTCCGCCCGACATGTCTGCTGGTTAGTACACTTACCAGCAGACATGTCGTCCCCCACCGCCGCCGCCGAATGGATTCGGCGCATGCGCGGAAGTGTTTAACTTCCTGGTGCGGTGACGTGGCGGTGACGTGGCGGCGTCAACGTCACCGCCGCGTCACCGCGCCGTCCGGCGGCGGGGAATTTGATCCGATGGTGTGTACACGCCATCGGATCAAACTCCCGATCGGACATATCCGATGGAAATGGTCCGCGGACCGTTTTCATCGGATATGTCCGATCGTGTGTACGAGGCCTAACACTGATACCCTTAACTAAAATCTAGTGGAACCAATTGCCTTCAGAAGTCACCTGATTAACAAAGAGCCCACCTGTGTGTAATTTATTCTCAGTATAAATACAGCTGTTCTGTGAAGAACTCAGAGGTTTGTTAGAGAACCTTCGTGAACAACAGCATCGTGAAGGCCAAGGAACACATCAGACAGGTCAGGGATAAAAGTTGTGGAAAAGTATAAAGCAGGGTTAGGATATAATCTATAATCTATAAGAAAAATCTACCAAGCTTTGACCATCTCACAGAGCCCTGTTCAATCCATCATCCGAAAATGGAAAGCAGGGGGGATCCTAGGGTCACAGGTGCCTGGGTGCAGAAATATTTCTGGCGCCCCCACATGGGCATCATCATTTTACTAACGCCTCACCTTTAAAAATGTTTCTATTGCAATGACTCAACCACAGAGATGCTCCTCCACAAAGTCTTCATTACCCTGGGATCCTTACATGATCTCTTAACAATAAACAAAATACAGGAAGAGAAGCAGAGTACTTTATTGGGACCTGGAGGAGGGGGGGGGGGGGGCTCTCTGATGGACACAGAGAGGGCTGTCTTTTAGAGAGTCTGTTAGATGTTCGGTGCCCCCACCTCTGCAGGCATCTGGGTGCAATGCACCCTGTGCTCCCTGCCTAGGATCAGCCCTGATGGAAAAAGTATGACACAACTGCAAACCTACCAAAACATGGCCGTCCACCTAAACGGAGGAGAGCATTCATCAGAGAAGCAGCCAAGAGGTCCATGGTAACTCTGGAGGAGCTGCAGAGATCCACAGCTCAGGGGGGAGAATCTGTCCACAGGACAACTATTAGTCATGCTCTCCACATATTTTGCAAAGAAGAATGGGCAGAAATGTCCCTCTCTAGATGTGCAAAGCTGATAGACATAAAAGACAAAAAGCAGTGGCGCTGTTTTTTGTCTTTTATGTTCCTATTACCAAAGTAACTTTTGCTCTTCAGCTAGCTGCCTTTCCAGTGTGGATCCCCAGATTGTCACTATCCTTGAAGGTTTTACCCAGGATACATGGACTATATACAACTTGTAAACCCCTTTGTCATGGTCTACATGATTTTTTTAATAATTTTGAATTTCTAATGTTTTAACCATTAAATACCGCCCCCTTGCCACTTTTCCTACCCATCATTGATACAACACATCCACTATTGTTTATGGTCAAAGGGTCAATTTACCCTCACCACTATTGCCGCCTACACCTGGGACTGCCTTGGCGCGACAAATATTGTTGTTAAGCTGGTAGAGACGTCCCCAAAAAGACTTGCAGCTGTAATGGCAGAGAAAGGGGGTTCTACAAAGTATTGACTCCGGGGGGCACCATACAAATGTACCCCCCACACTTTCCACATATTTAATTTGTTTAAAAAAATATATATGAAACCCATTTATCATTTTCCTTCCACTTCACAATTATGTACCACTTTGTGTTGGTCTATCACATAAAATCCCAATAAAATACATTTACGTTTTTGGTTGTAACATGCCAAAAATTTGGGAAATGTCAAGGGGTATAAATACTTTTTCAAGCCACTGTAGGTGATCTGTTTCCCGAGCTGACACCTTCTACACACCGTATGATCTCCTCGATCACCTTGGCTTATAGCGCAATGTAACAGAAATGTAAACCGAAGCACCACGCCACTGCTAAGTGGTCAAGATATGACTTTCTTTCAATAAAAGTCAGGGGGGGGGGGGCACCCAAAAGAGTATCCAATGCATTTCAGGGGTCCAAAAAGCACTGCCAAACCAGCTGCTGCCACTTGTAATCACAATGGGAGAAATAACATTAAAGTGGTAAAGGCTAAACGGTTTCAGTCTCTGCATTAAGGAAAAAACCTTTTAGGTGCAGCTCCCCCCTCCTACTAAAATCTTGATCTGGCGCTGTGCCCAAAAGCATCTCCATCGCCACTGGACTCAGTGAGAGGCTCCTGCTGCGTGTCAATCAAATCTAGTGATGAGTGAGTGTGGGGCGGGGCTCGAGCCGCACTGTGTGCGTCAATAGATGTACACAGTGTGGCTCGGGATCAAGCCTGTACAAGTGCACCCCTAGGAAGGGGCTTGCTAGGGGGTACTCAGCAAGGGAGGATGATGAAGGGGGCATTTTAATTTGTGTTGCTGTATTAAGTTGAAGCACTCAGCCGTCTCTAGTACCCCTCCACACACTGTAGGGGGCTCCACCTCTTCCACATCCTGTACTCAGTGGGAGCCATTCAGGAGATAGGATCTACGTGAGCCGTGGAGGGTCAAGATATCACTTGTAAACAGAAGCCGGACTTGTGTGTGATAATGGTGAGTAGGGAGACGAGGGTCTGAGCCAGAGGTGGTGCAACTCAGTTCCACCAAGTTCCAGCTGAAAACAAAGCCCTGTTTTGGGCCAGGTTGGCTAAAATGAATTATGCAGATGCCACCTTTCTGTGGTTGGTGAATCTGCAGTTGACTGTTGTAGTCTCTGCCAAAAAAAAAAAGAAGGGGGGCAGCGTTCCTCCTTTCACCACTCAGGGGTAGCCTTTCGCAGACACAGGCTCCATCCAATATGGCATCTGGAGCTCATGGCGAAGAACCCATAACTCCAATGTTGGGCTCTCCCTAGTGTCACTTGGAAAAAGGGAGGAGCTAAACTTCTACGGGAAGCTGTCAAATGATAGAAGGCTGCTGGCCCAATCACCTGCAGAGTTTCCCACCCCATAGACGGGCGTAACAAAAGGGTGGGAATGCTGGTGACATCAACCTAATATGGTCATATGGCCATATTCGGACAATGTCATTGACCAAAAATGAGGCATGTGGTCACATTAGTGCAATGATAGAATTAGCATCCCGGTTTCTTTATCACGTGCAACTGCGAGGTGGGGAATTCCATATCCGCAGTTGATTGGGCCAATGGCCTGCTATCATGTGGCAGATTCCCATGGGCTCTGGCCAAACTGGGTTCAGCCTGAACTTTAACTCATCCACGTGACTGGCAGTGGTGGCCGGTGGTGCGCAGGCAAACAGTAACACCCCCCGGTTGGTGGGTGGGTCAACTGCACTTACCCCATCTATGCTGCGCTTCATCGGCAGTTTCCCTTGCTCTTTGGCGGCGATGGCTCTCCCTTCCCCTGCTCTCCACGGGCATGAGTGGCTTTCGTTTTCTCCCTCCTTGGCGGACAATTGGGACTCTTCTCTTTTTGAGCCAATCAGAAAACAGGTCTCAGACCTGCTCTTACTGACCGTAGTGAAATTCAGTGTTACAACAGCGAATACTCATTTGCTGTTGTAGCACCTGGGTGGGCTCATGGCGCAATGCTCTGTGCTCCAAGCCTACCCTATTTTGAAGCCTTTTAGCGCCTCAGGCTCTAATCAGGTGCTTAAAAAAAAACACCCCTGCCGCTGTAATTCAAGCGCCCGGCATCCTGAAAGGGGGCAAACGCCTGAATTGGGGGTGGCCATGGCGGCCATAGATAGATTCATGCTATGCATTATTCATATAGGGGTGGCATGGAGAGAGGGAGAGTGCCCGGGCACCCCTAACAGTCAGGCCCTCACGGTCAGGCCACAGTAGTTAAATGGTTTGGTTAATATTTTACTTTTTTTTCTCTGTTGTTCATTCCTTTCCTCTTTTTGTGTTTTTTTCTTTTGATATTTTATAATGCTGGCAGATGTGGCTCAAGTAAATTGTATGGGGGCTGTAAGGAGCACAAATGTAGAAGCCATAGGTATGCACTTCTAGAGACTCCAGAGCTCAAACACACACGTGTAAGTGTATATTGTCAGTAGAGCAGTGGACTTTGTCAGTCGGGCAGAGCAAGGTGTCAGCTTTGATGAAATATCAGGGGTCTAATCAGACCCCTGGTGTCTCACTTTTAAAACAGAGAAAAGACTGAGAACAGAGATTCCTCAGTCCCTTTCTCTGGAGCTTCAGCTGCACTGGAAAGAGAATTCATGGGAAGTCCCAGATAGCAAGGATAACTTGGCACACATTTGTGGCCGTGTTTAATTTTAAGTCTGTTAACTTGCCCCACATTTTCAGTGGCAGGTTGTGCACTTGCAGAGCATAAGTTCCAGTTGACCATTTACCAATTTGTAGCAAATTTGCGTGGCAAGTCTCTAGCAAGAGAAAAGTTGCAGTGCTGAGTCTACAGCAAGAACTCTGCAAGTCTACAGCATGGAAATTCAGCCACAGTGACCCCTGGTGGTGGGATGACTATAGCACAACATAACTGAATCAGAACTTGCAGCAAGCTTGCAGAATGTTTGCAAAGAAAGTTGATCTGGAGTCATGCAATGCGGACTTGCTGCAATTGTGCGACAAACTTGTAAAGCCTGGCAAGTCTAACAATAGCCTAGCAAGTAATTTTAAAACTTCCATCACAATTGCTTGCTATCTGGCATGCTCTGTGCAGAGTGGCTTCCTTGTTCATTCACAAACTAAAGCATACCGTCCAACTTTTTGAGATGGGAATGAGGGACACCTATCAGCAAAATTATGCAGGCATAGGACACACCCCTTGCCATGCCCCTTAAAGGAAAAAAACAAGATTAGGTAAACCCACAAGTGCTTTTTTTTACCACTACTATTCCTTGATATTGGCTTTTGGAATTTATAAATCAGAGAAAAGGTTTAGCACTATAAAATACGTTTTGAGTGCTAAAAAAGTAAATTTTATATACATGTATATGGATCAGATCAAAATGAGGGACAAATGAGGACAGAGGGACATTGCTCCAAATCAGGGACAGTCCCTCCAAATCATGACTAAAGCATAGTAAACAAAACAGCTGGTGGTAGAAGAGAGGATGGAGGCCGTCAGTGCTGTCGGTGATGGCAACAGGGGAGGCCAAGCAGTAGGGGTATTCAGCACCCCTCACAGTGATTTGGGTGTGCCTAAGCACACCTGACACACCCTGTGCACACGCCTATTGTAGAAGCATTGGTTCGTATGGGGGCTGGAATAGCAGTGACTTCTAGTAGTCTAGTGTGACATGTCTCCATACTTCCGAAGCATGACCCCAGTCTCTAACAATTCCTATACCATGTCCTGTGACTATCTCCTGTAGCATACCTTTAGTCCAGTGGCGGCTGACGCATTTTGGAGGGGGGAGCAAACCAACGCCACCCCCCCATGAGAGATGGACGGGAAGGCGGCGATAACCCCCCCCCCCAGTGGGAGACGGACCGGAAGTAGGCGATCAAGGTAGGTGGTAGGGCTGCTGCTCCTTGCTCCAGGGCTGTTGCTTCTCCTCCCGGCCAAAAAGGAAGTGGGTCCCGAGACTTGATTGGCCGGGAGTCCCGTGACTCCCTGGTCAATCGGGTCTTAGAAGTCGCTTCCTGATTGACCGGGAGGAGAATCAGGATTACGATAGCAAACATTCATTCGCTATTGTCATGTGCTTAGGGGGGTGGGCGCTAGGGTGACCACATGTCCCGGATTGCCCGGGACAGTCCCGCATTTTGCAGGTCTGTCCCGGGCACCTTCATTCCAGGACAATACAGTGTCCCGGAATGAAACTGACACAGCCACCCCCGGGACAATCTGATGCCCCCCAAAAAAGGCCGCCACATCATCGCTTTACTCACTGACAGTACTTGTCCTGACTGGAAATGAGGAGCACAATTCCTGCCTCGTTTGTGATTGGAGAAATCATGAATCCCGCCTCTTGTGTCCAATCACTGTGCTGTGATTCGTTACAGCACAAGATGATTTTTGGGAAGGGGGGGGGGGTGTCCCTGAATTGTAGTTTGGAAATGTGGTCACCCTAGTGGGCGCCCCTGCGCCCCATATGGACGGGCCTCCACTCCTGTAGTCATTACCTGCTGCATGTCTGCAGACTCTGTCACCTCTCTGTAACATTACATTCACTATATGTGTCTCTTGGTGATATCAGGGCCTCTCCATCAAGTGGGTTGACCAATCCTGCACTATTGTGCTCTATAATGGTAAGGTTCCCATTGAGGGACATGTTATCTGACACAATAGGAAGTGTCTGACAGTGGCTACTTCTCAAGCCTTTATATTTCAGCTGATCTTTTATTGGCTGCTACTGAAGATACAGTAACTATCATCTAACAATTCTTGGGTTGGAAAGCCATATTATTATGATTATACAAGATTTCTATAGTGCCAACAGTTTGCACATGAGGGCAGACTCACAATACACTCACAATACAGGAGGAATCAGAAGGCTGTGCCCGTTAGAACTTACAATCCAGGAGGAAGGGTCAAGTGATACAAAAAGGTAATAACTGTGGGGGGTGGGCTGATGGAGAAAATAAGACTACAGTTGTTAGGTGGAGGCAGGCGTGTACTGGCCATGGGGACTACAGGGAGTTTCCTGGAGGGCCGATGGCTCAGTGGGCCGGTTTCAGTGTCACCTCCACTTCATGCAGTGAGGACTCCTTACGTTATGCTACTTAAGTTTTTTTGCACAATTGCGTATAGTTTATATACTGTTTTTGTGCTTGTTTGCCAACTTACAGTGGGCCGGTCTGGATGAAGTTCAGGGCCAAATTTTGGTCTCAGTCCAGCCCTGGGTGGAGGCAGGATAGGCTTCTCTGTGGAAAAGTGGATAGTGTTGGAGACAGTCGGACAGATAGGGGTAGATGGGAGAGGCTAGATGGGAGAGGCTCGGGAGCAGTCCTAGAGGAGAGCATGGGAGGAGGTGACGAGGGAGCGAGAGAGCAGGAGGTCTTGGGAGAAACGAAAAGAACGATTTGGTTTGTATTTAGAGACTAGGTTGGAGATGTAGCTGGGAACCGGGTTGTGGAAAGCTTTGTAAGTTGTTAGTATTTTGAGCTTAATTTGTTGGTTGCACGGGAGCCAACGGAGGGATTGGCCGAGAGTGGTTGGTAAGGTTGATGAGTCTGGCAGCAGCATTCATGATGGACTGAAGGAGCGTAGTGTATGTAAAGGTAAGCCAATGAAGAGGGAGCAGGAGTGGACTAACCATTCGGGAACTCGGGCACTGCCCGAGGGCCCCCCCATCAGGGTTGCCAACCTCAGTAAAACCAGGGGCAGTATGTAAAATCTGTGTTTTTTTACATCTGTCCCTCAAATGTCCCTTACCAACATCCTTTTGGTCTAAAAATCCCAAGATTATAGCTGCCCCGCCTCTTCAGTATCTTTTCAGTGCGTGTGTGTATTCTGTGTGTATGTGTATTCCGTGTCTCCTATTGCCGGGGGGGGGGGGGGGAGCGCTAATCTCCTATTGCCCGGGGGTCTGCCCCTGGGGGGGAGTTGCAGTTGTTGTTGAGGCAAGAGATGACCAGGTAGTGAATTACGAGCTCTGTGATGTCATTGGTTGGGAAGTGGCATATTTTGGAGATGTAAAATTGTTGATAAACACATGCAGTATATGGAGGGTAATAAAGAGGAGTAATGTGCAGTGACAGCCAATCAAGTAAACCCGAGTTTTGCCCATGCACGATGTATCATTAACAATTGCTGCATTGTTTCGTGAAATACTTTTTTTTTTTTTAACTTATTTTCATCTTTTGCTACATCTCAGTGCTGCTGATATCCTAGGCCAGTGATGGTGAACCTTGGCACCCCAGATGTTTTGGAACTACATTTCACATGATGCTCAACTACACCGCAGATTGCATGAGCATCATGGGAATTGTAGTTCCAAAACATCTGGGGTGCCAAGGTTCGCCATCACTGGCCTAGGGTCTCTTTGCAGCCACTTCCTAGCTTCAGCACTAGCGGCATAGCATTTCTCAAGGTAGGTTTTGTGACAGAGATAACAGCGGACCATGCCTATGTAGCCTGTTTACACTTGTAGGGCCAGATTCAGGTAGAGTTAGGCTGGAGTATCTGTGATACTCCAGCCTAACTGTCACTTTAAGCCGGCGTTTCTGTTTTCTGTAACCAGAAAACAAGAAACGCCGGGTTGGTGTTCCGATGCGATCGGCGCAATTGAATTTCGCCATCGCATCGCAACTTTAATTTAAAAATGGCGCCGGGGGCGTTCCCGCTGATTTACGCCGAAAAAATATGTTAATCAGCGGGAATCGGCAATTCACGATCGTATTCGGGCGCGACGCAGTGACTTTCCGACGTTTCCATAAGCGATACTCGGCGTAAAGATAAAGCAGCCCCCTAGTGGAGTATCCTATGTTAAGTATAGGCGTCGTCATCGCGTCGGAAAAAAAAAAAATCGCGTCGTTTGCGTAAAACTTTCATGAATGGGGATGTGACGTCATTGACGTTCATTGACAGAATTTGGAGCATGCGCACTGGGATGCATTGACACTCGACGCATGCGCAGTACGTTCGCCGCGGGATAGCGCTTAGTTTAAATAATACACGCCCCGTACCCGCCCAATTTGAATTCCGCCGGCTCATTTGCGATGCGCTGCCGCAACTTTAGGAGCAAGTGCTTCATGAATAACAGCACTTGCTCCTAAAATTTCGCAGCGTAACGTAAATGAGAAGCGTTACTCCAGAGCAAAGATGCTCCCATCTACCTGAATCTGGCTTGTAGTCTCTATTGGAGGCTCGCATTCAAGAGTGGCAATGCAGGAGCATAATAAAGGAACAGAGCGTTGTTACACTATACCAAAGTGCTTGAACCAGAACCTTCGTGGAAGGGCCAACAGGATTATTTTTTTTGTTAAAGCTGATCATGGGTGCTCAACCTGTGGCACTCCATGGGTGCTCAACCTGTGGCACTCCATGGGTGCTCAACCTGTGGCACTCCATGGGTGCTCAACCTGTGGCACTCCATGGGTGCTCAACCTGTGGCACTCCAGCTGTTGCATGACTACAAGTTCAATGAGAGAGTGCAGGGCTGATAGTTACAAATATGACTTCCAAAGGCAAAGGCATGATGGGAATTGTAGTTTGAAAACAGCTGGAGGGCCACAGGTTGAACACCCATGAATTGTAAGTATATTAAACATTACATTTTAAGTGGCATCAGTATGGTAAAGCTTAGATCAAATTTTACTAAATGGAATTACATCTACTTTAATTTAAAGGGGTTGTATGGCTTTGGTTTTTATTTTTTTTAAATAAAATAAAAACCAAAGCCATACAACCCCTTTAAATTAAAGTAGATGTAATTCCATTTAGTAAAATTTGATCTAAGCTTTACCATACTGATGCCACTTAAAATGTAATGTTTAATATACTTACAATTCATGGGTGTTCAACCTGTGGCCCTCCAGCTGTTTTCAAACTACAATTCCCATCATGCCTTTGCCTTTGGACATGTTATACTTACCTCCACTGTGCAGTTCGTTTTGCAGAGTGGCCCTGATCCTGGTCTTCTGGGGTACCTCGGCGGCTGTCTCGGCCCCTCCCCGCAAGCGCTAACCCCCTTCATGGGAAGCTCTCTCTCAAGGGGGTTAGCTTGCGAGCGCGCTCCCATGATACAGCTATAGCCGCCGACTGTATCACTCGGGCCCCCTGGGACTCCGCGTCATTGGATGTGATTGACAGCAGCGCAAGCCCTATCAATCTCCAATGACGAGCCGCCGTAAGCAGGGGGAAACCATCACGGGAACGAGCTTCACAGAGTTTTGAGGCTTAGGTAAGAAAAACGGGGGGCCCCGAGAGTGCAAGGTGGTTTTTCACCTTAATGCATAGGATGCATTAAGGTGAAAAAACTATGAAGCTTTACAACCCCTTTAACCACTTAAGGACCCCCGCACGCACATATACGGCCACAGAATGGCTCGTACAGGCACAAGGGCGTAAATTTACGTCCCCGCCTTCGTGCGGTTCGGGGGACGGGAGCGATCCGGGACGAGCGGGCGGATGTCGGTGTTTACCCGCCCCCCCGCGATCGCTCCCAGCCAATGCGCGTGCTCCCCCTTCTGTCACTTCCTCCTCCTGTGTAAACACAGGAAGGGGGAAGTGATGTAATCTCCCATCGCAGCGGTATTTCCAACCGCTGCGATGGGAGAAACACCTCACAGTAAGTCCTGCACCAACACTACACTGACATACACACACATAGGCATACTTAACCCCTTGCGATCTGCCCCCCCACCCCCCTGTCACAGTGTCACTGAATGCAGTGATCTAATCACTGCATTTAGTGTCAGTGTGACAGGCAGTGTAAAATCAGTTAGTGTTAGGTTCAGGATAGCCCCCCCACCCCCCCTAATAAAGTTTTAACCCCCTGATCACCGCCCTAGTTAACCCTTTCACTCCCTATTGCCAGCGTCACTAAGCGATCATTTTTCTGATCGCTGTATTAGTGTCGCTGTTCCCGCTAGGTAGCTATTTTTTTTTATTGCGATTTTTTTTTTTACTAAAGACATGTGGCTAAATAAATTTTGGCCTAAATGTTTGACTAAAATTTAGTTTATTTGATTTTTTTTTAACAAAAAGTAAAAAATAGTGTTTTTTTTTCAAAAATGTCGCTCTATTTTTGTATATAGCGCAAAAAATAAAAATCGCAGAGGTGATCAAATACCACCAAAAGAAAGCTCTATTTGTGGGAAGAAAAGGACGCAAATTTTATTTGGGAGCCACGTCGCACGACCGCGCAATTGTCTGTTAAAGCGACGCAGTGCCGAATCGCAAAAACACCTTGGGTCATTTACCAGCGTATTGGTCCGGGTCTTAAGTGGTTAATAGAGTCAGGTAAGAGTATTATATAGACTGACATGGGTAACTGCACTTTGCGCCTTGTCTTATTAATTATCCCAAACAATTAAAACAGGGCTTAACAAATTTGCTTGGAATCTAGGAGCCAGCTAAAAAAGTTAGGAGCCAAGCTTAATTTTCAACAGAAAAATTAACCAATTTTAAATTTACACAAAAAGGACTTAAACTAACATATATATATATATATATATATATTGTCCTTAAGAAAAATAAAATAAACAGGGGGTTGGGTGATGCACATAGAGACAGAATACCCCAGCTGTGCCGCCCCAGGCGCCAGGTTGCCAGTTCTAGTCGCAAATGCGACCTGGCGCCCGGGGTTTGTCGAGCCCTGAATTAAAAATGACAGTCGAATAATTATCAATAAGGTAGAAGGTCTAATGATCAAAATATCAGGGTTTACCTATTGTAGAGACGACGGTGCCAACAAAGTAGAACGCCCCAGTGAAGTCCCACCTGGGTCTAATGGCATCCACCCGAATGCCAGCCACATTGGCCTCCTCGTAGTCCCGCAGAAAGTTGCGCAGATCACTCTTGCTGAGGTTGTACTTCTGGGTAAAGTTGTCAAACTTCAACTGCCACCTCTCCTTGGCCTCTCTCTCCTTAGGCTGCTCAATGGCCGAGAAAACCGCCGCTCCACAAAGCAGGTAAATGATAATAAGAATGGCCAACAAGACGAATCGACCATTATCTTCATTCAGGTGACCAAATATGCAGCAACAGCAGCCACCTCGACAAGCCATCCTCTGCCCCTATGGCAGCCAGGAGCAGGACAGCAACCGAAGGTGCTCGGCTACTTACATCTCCACATGGGCTCATGAGGGACCCAGATCAGTTTTAGACATAGATCTATGTTGATGGCACTTCTGGAAGCCATTTCAAAAAAACTTACAAAAGCTGGAAACCATTGATAATTTCCTTAGGCCTGTAGAGTCTGCAACCTGCTATGGAAATGGCCATCAGGCTGTTCTGACCCAATGTGCCCCAGCAGTAGAAGAAGATCCTTTGTTGGGTAGATAAGACCATGATCTAGGTTCTTGTTGGTGAAGAAGAGGAAAAGAAGGCTTAGCCCAGCTCCATGATGAATTTGTCACCATGCACCAGGACACACGGGCAATCAGGCTATCATACTAAGTTTTAGAAGGCGAGGAACATCTGCCAATGTGGTGGCCACCAGGTGAGGAGATTGGCTAGCCAAGACTTTCATTTCTAGACAGTTCATGCTAACAATGAGCTATTGCATAGATTGTGGCTTTGTGCTGAACATGAGTTATATCTCCACACTACTCTACAATTCTCAGATCAATGCCAACACAAGTGTGCTTTGTACATCCAGAATAATCCAAGCTTCCAGAAGGCAAACAATGTGGCCAACTCCAACCCAACCTTTTAAATCAGAGGAAGAGATGAGCAACTGAACAACTTTCATGGTACTTATCTCTTGGTGCTGCTTGCAGGTCTAGTGTGCCAGCTGCTCAGAAATTCATTGTGTCTGGGTGGACCATGTATGGTCACTGATTGGCTGCTCCTCCAAGCAGGTAGTCCTCTCCAGGTTGATGATGGCTCCTCTTAGGCATAATAAATTGCAAAAACTAAAAAAAAAAATCAATAAAAAATAAAAAAAAACCTTCACCCTTGTGCCACTTAATCCTGGGGGGTCTCAGTAATCCACATGCAAGGGGGGGGCAAAGGAGAAACTTCACCAGGGAAAATGGATGGTGACCCCCAGCCAGCTCTATCCCTAGCACTCCAGATGGATCCCTGGCTCAGATACGATGTTCAGCGCTGTGTGCACCATCAGATTGTACGATCCCGGCTCCTGCCCCCCACTTTTACCCCCCCCCCCAGGTTCCTCCGACAGCTCCGAGCAGATGCTGAGCTCTGCCAAACCCTTCTGGGTTGTCAGCTGAATTGTCGGGCGCTGCGGGCGCCTCCTGTGGCTGAGCGAGGGAACTGCAGCCTATCATCTACAGCGCTCTGCATAGATGTCCCAGCGACCCCCCCTCTTCCAGGGACTACAAATCCCAGCATCCAGCTAACAGGACAAGCTGGGACTTGTAGTTCTTTAGCCGCTGGAGTACCCTGATTGATAGGGAGGAAGGAACTTGCTGTCAGTGTAGATCTGCCATTAATTAAGCAATACATTTCAAAGGTTCTTCCTTTGTCTTCATTATGAACAAACACTCACCGGCCACTTTATTAGGTACACCTCCTCCAATTGCTTGGTAACACGAATTGCTAATTAGCCAATCACATTATGGCAGCGACTCAATGCGTTTAGGCGTCTATATGTAGCGAAGACGACTTGCTGAAGTTCAAACCGAGCATCAGAATGGGGAAGAAAAGGGATTTAAAGGGGAAGTAAACCGCTGCCTATTTCCTTTCTTTCTCTGAGCTGCAAAGCCGGTGCTACCACTAGGCAAACTAGGCAGCCGCCTAGGGCACCTTGCTGCCTAGGGCACCCGGCCACTGGTTTTCCCTACTCTTTTCTCCAAGTCTCAGCATCAGCAGGCAGCCGCTGCTCCGTTCCCACATAGTGTCAGAGGCGCAGCGACGGCAGAGGACTGACTGAATGGAAGCAAGCAAACATTCATTGATGGGCACCGGTAGGCTGCATTGATGGGCGCTGGTGAGGCTGCATTTGATGGGTGCTGGTAAGTCTGCATTTGATTGGCGCTGGTGAGGCTGCATTTGATGGGTGCTGGTGAGGCTGCATTGATGGTCGCTGGTGAGGCTGCATTTGATGGGCGCTGGTGAGGTTGCATTTGATGGTTGCTGGTGAGGCTGCATTTGATTGGTGCTGGTGAGGCTGCATTTAACTGGCGCTGGTGAGGCTGCATTTGATGGGCGCTGGTGAGGTTGCATTTGATTGGTGCTGGTGAGGCTGCATTTAACTGGCGCTGGTGAGGCTGCATTTGATGGGCGCTGGTGAGGCTGCATTTGATTGGTGCTGGTGAGGCTGCATTTAACTGGCGCTGGTGAGGCTGCATTTGATGGGCGCTGGTGAGGCTGCATTTAATTGGCGCTGGAGAGGCTGCATTTGATGGGCGCTGGTGAGGCTGCATTTGATGAACGCTGGCAAGGTTGCATTTGATGGGCGCTGGTGAAGCTGCATTGATGGGTGCTGGTGAGGCTGCACTTAATGGGTGCTGGTGAGGCTGCACTTGATGGGGGCTGGTGAGGCTACATTTGATGGGTGCTGGTGAGGCTGCATTGATGGGTGCTGGTGAGGCTGCATTGATGGGTGCTGGTGAGGCTGCATTGATGGGCGCTGGTGAGGCTGCATTTGATGGGCGCTGGTGAGGCTGCATTTGATGGGCGCTGGTGAGGCTGCATTTGATGGGCGCCGGTGAGGCTACATTTGATGGGTGCTGGTGAGGCTGCATTGATGGGTGCTGGTGAGGCTGCATTGATGGAGGTAGGATAATGGATGATAGTTTTTTTTAATATTTTTATTTTTTTTAACAATTTTATTTATATTTCTTTTATTATAATTTTTTACAAATCCTAATGCCCCGCACACACGATCGGAATTTTCCGATAGGATAAAATCCGATTGAATTTTCCGTCAGAATTCCATTCAAGCTGTCTTGCATACACACTGTCAGACCAAATTCCGACCGTCCAAAATGCGGTGACGTAAAACACTATGACGAGCCGAGAAAAATGAAGTTCAATGCTTCCGAGCATGCGTCGGACTTGATTCTGAGCATGTGTGTTTTTTTCTCCGTCGGAGTTCCACACAGACGATCAGAATCTCCGATATAATTTTTTTTTTCATTGGGGAAAAAATAAAATATGTTCTATTTCTAAACTCCGATGGAAAGAAAATGTCAGATGTACAGCCAGTCACGGTACACAGGGCTCTGAAGAAATGGCACGGGTGGCAGTAACTTCACAGCACATGCGCTAATGTTGTGATCGGCTGCAAATACAGTAAAACCTTGGATTGTGAGCATAATTTGTTCAGAAACATGCTTGTAATTCAAAGCACTTGTATATCAAAGCAAATTTCCCCATAAGAAATAATAGAATAATTCGTTCCACAACCATTTATTGATAGGTCCTTCACCACTTAAGGACCGCCTCCTGCACATATACGTTGGCAGAATGGCATGGCTGGGCACAAGCATGTAACTGTATGTCGCCTTTAGGAGCCCAGTCATGGGTCGCACGTGCGACCCGGTCTAAAAGCTCCGTGACCGTGCCTGCAGGACCCGCGGACCCGATGCCCGCACAGGAGCTGAAGAACGGGGAGAGGTGAGTGTAAACAAACGTTCCATGTTCTTCTGTGTGGCAGTGTATGTGATCGTCTGTTCCTTCTTATAGGGAACGACGATCAGTGACGTCACACCTACAGCCACGCCCCCCTACAGTAAGAATCACTCCCTTAGGACACACTTAACCCCTTAGCGCCCCCTAGTGGTTAACCCCTTCACTGCCATTGTCATTTTCACAGTAATCAGTGCATTTTTATAGCACTTTTCACTGTGAAAATGACAATGGTCCCAAAAATGTGTAAAGAAAAACGCTGATCGCCGCCATTACTAGTAAAAAAAAAAAATTATTAATAAAATTGCCATAAAACTATCCCCTATTTTTTTAAACACTACAGTTTTTGCGCAAACCAATCAATAGGTAGAAGAATACGTATCGGCCGAAACTGAGGGAAAAAAAGTTTTTTTATATATTTTTGGGGCATATTTATTATAGCAAAAATTCTTGCTCTATTTTTGTTTATAGCACAAAAAAACAAAAAAAAAATTGCAGAGGTGATCAAATACCACCAAAAGAGAGCTCTATTTTAGGGAAAAAAAGGACACCAATTTTGTTTGGGAGGCACGTCGCACGACTGCGCAACTGTCAGTTAAAGTGACGCAGTGCCGAATCGCAAAAAGGGGCCTGGTCCTTAACCTGCATAATGGTCCGGGGCTTAAGTGGTTAAAGGGGTTGTAAAGCTTCTTTTTTTTTTAAAATAACAAACATGTTTTACTTACCTCCACTGTGCAGTTCGTTTTGCACACAGTGGCCCGATCCTGGTCTTCTGGGGTCCCACGGCAGCTGTCTCGGCTCCTCCCCGCATCAGCTAACCCCTTGTTTTGGGAAGCGATCTCCCATGGGGGGGTTAGCTTGTGGGTGCGCTCCCGTGATACAGTCGGTAGCTATAGCCGCGACTGTATCACTTGGACCCGCCCCCCCGGCGTGCAGCGTCGTCGATTTGATTGACAGCAACGGAAGCCAATGGCTGCACTGCTATCAATCAGCCAATGAACGAGCAGAGAAGAGCCAAAAAGCCAGGTCGAGAAGCCTGTGTGTTCACGACCTGGGACTTTCAAGGGTTCAGGTAAGTAATAAATGGGGGGGCTGGGGGGCCGGCAAACATCAGATGTTTTTTCACCTTAATGCAAAGAATGCAATAAGGAGAAAAAACACGAACCTTTACAACTCCTTCTATATAAACATATTATAGCAATATGATTGATTGTGTAACCATAAAATGTATATACACAAATGGAAGCCTCCACATGGGGATTGGACACAAAATCCAGCAGGAGCTCCAGAGTATAAAAGAGAAGAGAGGCGCCTATAAGTGTAGCAATATGTTGCACCTTTCTTAAATGTAACCATATTGCTACACTTGGAGGCGCCTCTCTTCTCTTTTATACTTAGTTGTGACATGACGCTTTTTGTATATCAAGACGTTTATATCAAACCAAGTAAGGGCCCTTTCACACGGAGCGGTCCGGTTTTCGGTCCGCTCCGTGTGTCCGTCGGCTCAGCGGGGGGTCTCCTCTGAGCTGTCGGGCGGACAGGGCGGTCCCCGCACACTTTGCAGGGACCGCCCTGTCTCTCCTCCGCTATCCCCTATGGGGAATCGGATGGAAACGGACCGTCTGTCTGTTTGCATCCGATCCGTTCGGCTGGACGGAAGAAAACTAGGACATTCTTCCGTCCGAAAAAACGGATGCGGATCTGGCGGACGTTAGCGGATGCATCATCCGCTACTGGATCCGCTCCCATAGGGAAGCATTGAGGTCCGTTAACGGACGTCCAAAAAATGGACGAACGGAACGGACGTGTGAAAGAGCCCTAACTCTCAAGGTTTAACTGTATAGTAAATATCTTCTATACGGCGCATGTGTGGGAGATATTTACAGTACCTATAGATAAACCTTATCATAGGCCTACCTATAGGTACAAACAATCGATGGAAGTTTACTTCCACTATAGGTGACTTCAGCCCTGGACCATATTGCTGGTCAAAGACCAGGCCACTTTCTGCGATTCGGCACTGCGTCGCTTTAACTGACAATTGCGTGATCGTGTCGACGTGGCCCCCCCAACAAAATTAGCGTCCTTTTTTCCCCCCACAAATAGAGCTTTCTTTTGGTGGTATTTGATCACCTCTGCGTTTTTTATTTTTTGCGCTATAAACAAAAATAGAGCGACAATTTTGAAAAAAAAAATTATTTTTTACTTTTTGCTGTAATAAATATCCCCCAAAAATATATATATAAAAAAAAAAAACATTTTTTTTTCCTCAGTTTAGGCCGATACGTATTCTTCTACATATTTTTCGTAAAAAAAAAAATCGCAATAAGCGTTTATTGATTGGTTTGCGCAAAAGTTATAGCGTTTACAAAATAGGGGATAGTTTTATGGCATTTTTATTAATATTTTTTTTTTACTAGTAATGGCGGCGATCAACGATTTTTATCTGTACTGCGACATTATGACGGACACTTTTGACACATTTTTGGGACCATTGGCATTTTTATAGCGATCAGTGCTATAAAATTGCATTGATTACTATAAAAATGCCACTGGCAGGGAAGGGGTTAACACTAGGGGGCGCGCACGCCCCTATTGGCTGCTCGGCAAGATGACGTAATATTACGTGATCTCGCCCAGCAGAGCCGACCTGCCACTGTAAAACTGCGGCGGCTGGTCAGCAAGTGGTTAAAGGGGTTGTAAAAGTACAATTTTTTTTTCCCCCTAAATATCTTCCTTTATCTTAGTGCAGTCCTCCTTCACTTACCTCATCCTTCCATTTTGCTTTCAAATGTCCTTATTTCTTCTGAGAAATCCTCCCTTCCTGTTCTTCTGTCTGTAACTCCACACAGTAATGCAAGGCTTTCTCCCTGGTGTGGAGTGTCATGCTCACCCCCTCTCTTGGACTACTGGAGAGTCAGGACGCTCTCTACGTTGCAGAGAGAGAAAGCTGTGTTATGCCACGTACACACGATCCAAAAATCGGACGACAGATCGTTCGACGTTTTTCGTTTACTAGTCGCAAGTAGAAATTGAATAGGTTACTAAAGTCGAGAAAATTCTCGTACAACAGAAAAAAAAAATCGGAAGTGATGTCATGTGTTGTAATGTACTGTATTTGTATAGCATTTTCAGACGACAACTGTACTGACCAAACGAAAATCGTACGATCTGGTATCGTACGAGGAAAATTTTCGCGCATGTCCGATAAAATAATATCGGATGAACTAAAATGATCAGCTCGTCCAGCCCTGTACTAACGATCCGATTAGCGGACGATTCTTCCTCGGACAACATTTTTCGTACAATATTCGTATCGTGTGTACATGGCATTAGTGGGTGTCCTGACTCTCCTGTAGTCCAAGGGAGAGGGCGAGTACAACACTCCACACCAGGGAGAAAGCCTTGCATTACTGTGTGGAGTTACAGACAGAAGAACAGGAAGTGAGGATTTCTCAGAAGAAATAAGGACATTTAAAAGCAAAATGGAAGGATGAGGTAAGTGAAGGAGGACTGCACTATATAAAGGAAGATATTTAGGGGGGAAAAAAATTGTACCTTTACAACCCCTTTAAACCTGGCATGGTTATTGCCAGAAGGGTTGGTCTGAGTATTTAAAAAACTGCTGATCTACTGGGATTTTCACACACAACCATCTCTCTGGGTTTACAGAGAATGATGGGGAAAAAAGAAAATATCCAGTGAGTGGCAGTTGCATGGAGGAAAATGCCTTGTTGATGTCAGAGGAGGATGGGCAGAGTGGTTGGAGATGATAGAAAGGCAACAATAACTCAAATAACCATTTATTACATCCAAGATATGCAGAATACCATCTCTGAACACACAACACATTAAACCTTGAAGCAGATGGGCTACAGCAGCAGAAGACCACACCGGGTGCCACTCCTGTCAGCTAATAACAGGAAACTGACAATTGGCACAGGATCACCAAAAATGGACAATAGAAGTTTTGGAAAAAACGTTGCCTGGTCTGATGAGTCTGGATTTCAGCTGCGACATTCAGATGGTGGGGTCAGAATTTAGCGCATGGATCCATCCTGCCTTGTATCACCGGTTCAGGCTGGTGGTGGGGGTGTAATGGTGGGGGGGGGGGGCATATTTTCTTGGCACACTTTGGGCCCCTTAGTACCAATTGAGCATCGAATAAACCCCACGACCTACCTGAGTATTGTTGCTGACCATGTCCATCCCTTTATGACTACAGTGTCCCCATCTTCTGATGGCTCCTTCCAGCAGGATAATGTCACCATGTTACAAAGATCCAATCATCTCACCACTGAGCAATGAGGTCACTGTACTCCAACCATCTCACCAGTGGACAATGAGGTCACTGTCCTCCAATCATCTCACCACTGGACAATGAGGTCCCTGTCCTCCAATCATCTCACCACTGAGCAATGAGGTCACTGTCCTCCAATCATCTCACCACTGGACAATGAGGTCACTGCTCTCCAATCATCTCACCACTGGACAATGAGGTCACTGTACTCCAATCATCTCACCACTGGACAATGAGGTCACTGTCCTCCAATCATCTCACCACTGGACAATGAGGTCACTGTCCTCCAATCATCTCACCACTGGACAATGAGGTCACTGTCCTCCAATCATCTCACCACTGGACAATGAGGTCACTGCTCTCCAATCATCTCACCACTGGACAATGAGGTCACTGTACTCCAATCATCTCACCACTGGACAATGAGGTCACTGTCCTCCAATCATCTCACCACTGGACAATGAGGTCACTGTCCTCCAATCATCTCACCACTGGACAATGAGGTCACTGTCCTCCAATCATCTCACCACTGGACAATGAGGTCACTGTCCTCCAATCATCTCACCACTGGACAATGAGGTCACTGTCCTCCAATCATCTCACCACTGGACAATGAGGTCACTGTCCTCCAATCATCTCACCACTGGACAATGAGGTCACTGTCCTCCAATCATCTCACCACTGGACAATGAGGTCACTGTCCTCCAATCATCTCACCACTGGACAATGAGGTTACTGGACTCCAATTGCTTCCACACTCACCACATCTCATCCAATAGAGAACCTTTGGGTGTGGGTACTGGACAGTATTAGAGGTTGTCAGGGAATTTAGAAGGGTTTATTGTGGGTACAGGACAGTAATAGAGGGGACAGGGGGTATGGAAGGGTTTATTGTGGGTACAGTAATAGGAGTGGACATGGGGTATGGAAGGGTCTATTGTGGGTACAGTAATAAAGGAGACAGTGGGTATGGAAGAGTTTATTGTGGTTACAGTAATAGAGGAGACGGGGTATGGAAGGGTTTATTGTGGGTACATTAATAGAGGAGACATGGGGTACGGAAGGGTTTATTGTGGGTACAGTAATAGAGGGGACAGGGGGTATGGAAGGGTTTATTGTGGATACAGTAATAGGAGTGCACATGGGGTATGGAAGGGTCTATTGCGGGTACAGTAATATAGGAGACAGGGGGTATGGAAAGGTTTATTGTGGGTACAGTAATAGAGGAGACGGGGTATGGAAGGGTTTATTGTGGGTACAGAAATAGAGGAGACAGGAGGTATGGAAGGGTTTGTTGTGGGTACAGTAATAGAGGGGACAGGGGGTATGGAAGGGTTTATTGTAGGTACAGTAATAGAGGGGACAGGGGGTATGGAAGGGTTTATTGTGGGTACAGTAATAGAGGGGACGGGGGTATGGGAGGGTTTATTGTGGGTACAGTAATAGAGGGAACAGGGGGTATGGAAGGGTTTAGCGTGGGTACAGTAATAGAGGGAAAAGGGGGTATGGAAGGGTTTAACGTGGGTACAGGGCAGTGAGAGATGTGTAAGTACCTAGAAATAGGCAAAGTGTTGTCACAGATTAGTAAGCAGTGAGGATTTGTGTTTGGTAGGGGCATTGGCGAGGGCAGAAGGGACCGATTAGTGGATGGCAGGGATTTAGTTAGGATGGGTGTCAGGGGTTTGGTAATATGGTCAGTGTGGAGCATTAAATGTCACAATAGTCTCTGTTCTGTGCTGTTTAGATCCGCCTCCTGCTGAGAATTAGTTTTATTTATAGACCCAAAGACTTCAAAAGGGTCGAGCTGGTTTGATGTGTCCTGTTCCTGCAGCAAGGCAGACCGAGAGACAATAACTGATCTAGGGGGGGCTGGGAGCCAATATATCAGACTGTCCAGGGTGCCTATTGATTATAATATACTACATCCCTATACTGACCTCTATATAGCATTTCCCAGGGTGCTGAATATAATATATGGTGTCCTTATACTGACTTATATAGGGTGGTCCAGAATGCTAAATATACAAGGTCCCTATACTGTTATATGGGGGTGTTCAGACTTCTGAATATATGGCGTTCCATACCGACCTTTATATGAGCATGTCCATATATGACTGTCTATGGTGTTGAATATAATATATATTGTCCCTATATTGCTGAATATAATAAATGATGTCCCTATAGTGCCCTATATAGGATTTTATTTACTAAAGACAAATCCACTTTGCACTTTCAGAGCACTTGCCAATGCAGTCGCTGTAGATCTGAGGGGAAGCTCTGCTTCCTATCATGTACAAGCAAAAATGCTGTTTTTTATTTCTTTGCATGTCCCCCCTCAGATCTACAGCGACCTTACTCCCAAGAGCACTTGTAGTGCAAAGTGGATTTGCCTTTAGTAAGTTACCCCCATGGTGTCCCTATGCCGTCTCATATAGGACTGTCCTGGGTGCTGAATATAATAAATGGTGTCCTTATAATGACCTTTATATAGGGCTGCCCAGGACACTGAATGTATTGAATTGTGTCCCTATTCTGATTAGGGATGAGTTTCGGATTCGAGTCAAACCCATGTTTGACTCGAACATCGTATGTTCGATCGTTCGTCGAAATACGAACAAAGCGGGTCGTTCGCGCCAAATTCGAGTGAGGCGCCACGGCCCATAATTCACTGCGGCATTGCTGGCTTATGATTGGCCAAGCATGCACTATGACCCGCATGCTTGGCCAATCTCAGCGCCGTCAGTACAGAGAGCCGTAATTGGCCAAAGCCAGGGTGGCTTTGGCCCATTATGGCTCAGGGGGTTTAGTACATGCCCCACACTATAAAAGGCCGCCTGCAGGTCGGCCTTATGTAGCGTGTTGCGACGGTGGTTAGAGAGAACAGAGAGAGTGTCATTTTTTGCAGGTAGATAAAGCAGGCAGGCAGGCTAGTCAGTAAATGTTACAGTGTGTAGAGGATATATATACATCCCAGGTGTTGTACATATATTTATACACTGTGTAGTTTAGCTAGATCAGTTCTTCCTAATTCACTGGCAGGCAGGTGATTGTGCTATTTAAAGACGTTTTCACAGGCATACTATAGACACCCAGCAGGTACAATATTTAAAGGATTTTTTATTTTATTTAAAGCGGAGTTCCACCCAAAAATGGAACTTCCGCTTATCCCACTCCTCACATTTGGCATGTAATTTTTTTGGGGGGGGGGGAGTGGGGGCTTCAGGAGGAGTGGGACTTCCTGTCCCACTTTCTCTTTCCGCTGAGGGGCTGGTAAGGCGATTAAGCTTAATTGCCTTATTGCAGCCCCTCCCTGTAGGCGATGGCCTAGGACACTGACAGGTCCTAGGCGATCGCCTGTCCAATGGGAGGATGCAGCGCGCATGCGCAGCGGGTGCCCGGCCGTGAAGCCGAAAGCTGTCACGGCCGGGTGCCCACAGTAGCAATGAGGATGCCGGCCGGGGAGGGGGGGAGCGGAGCGGAGCCCCGGCCGGTGCATCGTTGGAACGCTGGAGCAGGTAAGTGTATGTTTATTAAAAACTAGCAGCTACACTTTTTGTAGCTGCTGACTTTTAATAAACATAAAATTTGTCTGGAACACCCCTTTAAGCATCATTAAAATCACTGCTCCTGATTAAATATTGTACCTGCTGCGTGTCTGCAGTATGCCTACGAAAACGTCTTTGAGAACCCGAGTCTTGCTTGAGGGAACATGTATCAATGGAAAAAAAGTTTTAAAAACTGTATTTTTTTCAGGAGTCCTGAAAAAACAACAACCGTTTTTAAAACTTTTTTTCCATTGATACATGTTCCCTGTGGCAAGACCCGGGTTCTTAAAGACGTTTTACGACAATAACTCGCATATTAGGCTTTAAAATTAGCACTTTTGAATTCGAACGTTCGAGTCCCATAGACATCAATGGGGTTTTAGATCTTCGCACGAACATTCGGCCCGTTCGAAGGTTCTGGTGCGAACCGAACGGGGGGGTGTTCGGCTCATCCCTAATTCTGATCTAAACAATGCACTGTCCAGGGTGCTGCTTGTATTACATTTGTCTTCTTATACTGACCCTTGTAATGGGCTGTCCAGGGCTAATACAATAAAACCTTGGTTTGAGAGTAACTTGGTTTGGGAGCGTTTTGCAAGCCAAGCAAAATGTTTTAATACATTTTGCCTTGATATACAAGCAATGTCTTGATATAAGAGTAGTGGCACAACTGAGTATAAAGAAAAAAGAGAGGAGCCTCTAAGTGTAGCAATATGGTTATATTTAATGAAGGTACAACATTTAGCAACATATTGCTACACTTAGAGAAGCCTTTGAATTACAAGCATGTTTCTGGAACAAATTATGCTTGCAAACCAAGGTTTTACTGTAAATTATATTGTGTAGGGATTATTATATGGAGCTGTCCTTGGTGCTGAATGTATTACATTGTGTCCGTATTCTGATCCCGGTAGGAGCTGTTCACGGTGCTGAATATGGTGTTCCTGTAGCTGTCCAGGGTGCTGAATGTATTATATTGTCTTCCTATACTGACCATTTTATGAGGTTGTCCATAGTGCTAAAAAATAATATCTTGTGTCCTGATTCAGAACCTTATAGCGAGCTATACAGGGTGTTGATTCCTCTTTAAGAGCTATCCAGGGTGTACGTCCTCTTTAAAAGCCCAGCCATGTGGTCGCGAGCGCGCTCCCGCCGCGCTCGCGACCCGGTCCGAAGCTCCGTGACCGCGGACCCGATTGCCGCCGGTGCCCCGCGATCTGTCCCCGGAGCTGAAGGGGTGAGTATAAACAAACCTTCCTCGTTCTTCTGTGTGGCAATGTCAGTGATCGTCTGTTCCCTGATATAGGGAAAGACGATCACTGACGTCACACGTCCAGTCCTGCCCCCCTACAGTTAGAAACACATATGAGGTCACACTTAACCCCTTCAGCGCCCCCTAGTGGTTAACTCCTAAACTGCAATTGTCATTTTCACAGTAACCAATGCATTTTTATAGCACTTTTCGCTGTGAAAATGACAACGGTCCCAAAAAATTTCAAAATTGTCAGATAAAAATGTCATAAAACTATCCCCTATTTTGTAAACGCTATAAATTTTGCACAAAACGATAAACGCTTATTGCGTTTTTTTTTTTTTTACCAAAAATATGTAGAAGAATACGTATCGGCCTAAACTGAGAGAAAATTATGTTTTTTTATATCTTTTTTGGGGATATTTATTATAGCAAAACGTAAAAAAATATTGATTTTTTTTCAAAATTGTCGCTCTATTATTGTCTATAGCGCAAAAAATAAAAACCGCAGAGGTGATCAAATACCACCAAAAGAAAGCTCTATTTGTGGGAAAAAAAGGACGTCAATTTTGTTTGGGAGCCACGTTGCACGACTGCGCAATTGTCAGTTAAAGCGACGCAGTGCCGAATCGCAAAAACTGGCAAGGTCCTTTACCTCCATAATGGTCCGGGGCTGAAGCGGTTAAATAGAGAACTTGTTCTGTTTCTTTCCGACGGACTCATGGCGGACTTTTGCACGGTCAAAAGTCCAACCTTGTGTACAAGGCATTACTGAAAGGAAAGAATGAATGTCTTCCTGGAGAAGCTCTGTGGATTTGCCATGAAAGTGATGACACATACGTATATTGTGTGTTTGGAAGACATCGCTGTTCCCTGCAGTGCTTTAGCAGATCAGGCACTGAGTAATATCATTCATTATCCTCATACTGAAGGGCTGCCAGACATGTTTTATGCCACAGATGCAGAAACATGTATTAGTAGCCTTGGAGCTACATCTGGAGGTTATCTATTATGTGCAGGAACATAACCTGGGGGTAATACATGAAGCAATAAACATGGGGAATCCAAACAAACACACTCCAGTAAACAGATATACAGGTCCAAGTTTACCACTGGTATTAAAAAAAAAAAGAGATACATTTAGTAATAAATAATATTAAGTACACAAAATATAAAACAATAAAATAAAATATAATATGGCACCCATTCCTTATCCATTCAACAACTGCCCCCCATAGCAGATTTATTGCTACACAGTGGCTGTTCTGTGTAGAAAAACTAGTGAAAAACAGTCAGAAAAGATGAGTAGGGGAAAAAAATGTCAGACACCTCCACCTAAAAACCCTTCCTGTTTTGGAGGTCGTCTCATTGTTGTCCATCTAGTGCACCTGTTGTTTCAATTAACAGCAAAGCAGCTGAAACTGATTAACAACCCCCTCTGTATACACCCCTCTGCATACACCCCTCCCCCTCTGTATATACCCTTCCCCCCTCTGTATACAACCTCCCCCCTCTGTATACACCTCTCCTCCTCTGTATATGCCCCTCTATTCTCTGTATACGCCCCTCTCCCCTCTGTATACGCCCCTCCCCCTCTGTATATGCCCCCCCCTTCTGTATACATCCCTCCCTCTCTGTATACACCCCTCCCCCTCCCCCCTCTGTATACACCCCTCCTCCTCCTCTGTATACGCCCTTCCTCCTCTGTATACACCCCTCCCCCCTCTGTATACACCCGTCCTCCTCCTCCGTATACACCCCTCCCCCCTCTGTATACGCCCCTCCCCCTTCTGTATACATCCCTCCCTCTCTGTATACACCCTCCCCCTCTGTATACACCCTCTCCCCTCTGTATATGCCCCTCCTCCTCCTCTGTATAAGCCCCTCTCTCCTCTGTATAAGCCCCTCCCCTTCTGTATATGCCCCTCCCCCTTCTGTATACACCCCTCCCCCCTATGTATACGCCCCTCTCTCTCTGTATACACCCCTCCCTCACTGTATACACCCGTCCCCCCTCTGTATACACCCCTCCCCCTCTGTATACACCCCTCCCCCTCTGTATACACCCCTCCCCCTCTGTATACACCCCTCCCTCTCTGTATACTCCCCTTCTGTATACACCCCTCCCTCTCTGTATACACCCCTCCCTCTCTGTATACACCCCTCCCCCCTCTGTATACACCCCTCCCCCTCTGTATACACCCCTCCCCAATCTGTATACACCCCTCCCCCCTCTGTATACACCCCTCCCCCTCTGCTACTTAACTGACCAGATCTATACCCCAGGAGTTCAAAAGTTGTCCCTTCATTTTTCTGACCAGTAGTATATATATATATATATATATATATATATATATATATTTATATATGTGATTCTGCACTTCAGCCAAGGGAATGAGGGTGCACTTCTGTTGCGATTATTCATAGCAGAAGCTGATGTGTAGAAGAATACGTATCGGCCTAAACTGAGGAAAAACATTTTTTATCTTTTTGGGGATATTTATTATAACAAAAAGTAAAAAATATTGATTTTTTTTTTTTTTAATTGTCGCTCTATTTTTGTTTATAAGGCAAAAAAATAAAAACCGCAGAGGTGATCAAATACCACCAAAAGAAAGCTTAAGTAGTTAAGATAAAAATAAATTCCCCTGTGTTTGCTCCGGGCTCTACCTGGAAAACCCAAAGGCCACTGGTCACACAAACCAGTTGAATAAGAAAAAAAGTCAGAAACAAAAGCGCAGACATGCAATATTTCAGAGCGGTAATTGGGCTTCGTCCTTCTGACATATTCCGTTTCCAAAGGCCGGGCCATTACGACTTTTGCAGATCGTTGATTGGCGAGTTCTTGAAAGGAATCCGCTGGAAACGGGATAGAGATTACAGCAAATTAGGAGGAATGTGCTTATCTGTCACTTACATGTTCCCGAGGACACGGCGCTCACCCAGCGCCCGGCCTGAGGACAGAGACGCAGATCTCATTTAATGATGTCTTCCCGTAATCAGCGTGAGGTCTTGTTCTCACAACAACAAGGCACACGAAACTGCCAGACAAGCTAAAAATGTCTCATGGCAGTTCAGGCCAAGATGACTACACAAATATATAACGCCGGATTTATACTCCGAGCACTGTAGACCCCCGTGTGTTTTCTAGGAAATCTGCAGGAAGGAAAAGTATCGACAGAGAAAATGGTGACAAGTAATACGTATGCAAACCGCAGCAATCTGTATCGCTCCAGCTGCATTGCCGAGTAAGAGAATAAAGCCAAGGTTTATGCTGACCACACACTATACGAAAAATC
The DNA here is from genome assembly GCA_029574335.1 of Rana kukunoris. Classification (NCBI taxonomy): domain Eukaryota; kingdom Metazoa; phylum Chordata; class Amphibia; order Anura; family Ranidae; genus Rana; species Rana kukunoris. The sequence goes on from JAJQKJ010002504.1 coordinate 128,715, forward strand.
TAGAAAGTGCGTTCATTTAAAATCGATAATCGTACAGAAGTTTTTTAACCACTTGCTTACTGGGCACATATACCCCCTTCCTGCCCAGGGGAAATTTCAGCTTCCGGCACTGCGTCGCTTTAACTGACAATTGCGCAGTTGTGCGACGTGGCTCCCAAACAAAATTGGCGTCCTTTTTTCCCTCACAAATAGAGATTTCTTTTAGTGGTATTTGATCACCTCTGTGGTTTTTATTTTTTGCGCTATAAACAAAAATAGAGCGACAATTTTGAAAAAAAAAACACAATATTTTTAACTTTTTGCTATATTAAATATCCCATTCATACTATGCATGAATCTATCCCTTGCATATAGGGGGGTGGCCTGGAGAAAGGAGGCGGGCCCGGCCACCCCTGTGCCTACCTATGTGTAATGTGTGCTGTTTTTACTACTTGATCTCAAAGTTTCCCATCCGTGCTTTGCAGGGATGAGAAACAGAAAGGTTGTTCTCACTGTACAGACCCCTGCGTTGATTGCTCTGGGCTGTGATTGGACACAGACGACCAGTAGGTCCTGGCCGTGAATCATTGGCTGGGACTTGCTGACAGGCTCCTGCTGCGTACAATCACATTGAGTGCTGGCTAAGGGGCCGACGCGCATGAGCGTGTCCTAAACCCAGAAGTAGGCATCGATGTACGCGTACGTCGCTTTGCCTGTGTGAGCCACCCGTCCCCAATACATTAAAGGGGTTGTAAAGGTAATTTTTTTTTCCTAAATAGCTTCCTTAACCTCGGTGATGTCCTCCTTCACTTACCTCATCCTTCCATTTTGCTTTTAAATGTCCTTATTTCTTCTGAGAAATCCTCACTTCCTGTTCTTCTGTCTGTAACTCCACACAGTAATGTGAGGCTCTCCCTGGTGTGGAGTGTTGTGTCCGCACCCTCCTTTGGACTACATGAGAGTCAGGACGCTCTCTACATTGCAGATAGAGAAAGGATCTGTGCGTTAGTGGGCATCCTGACTCTCCTGTAGTCCAAGGGTGGGGGCGAGCACGACACTCCACACCAGGGAGAAAGCCTCGCATTACTGTGTGGAGTCACAGACGAACAGGAAGTGAGGATTTCTCAGAAGAAATAAGGACATTTAAAAGCAAAAGGGAAGGATGAGGTAAGTGAAGGAGGACTGCACTAAGGTAAAGGAAGCTATTTAGGGCAAAAAAATTGTACCTTTACAACCCCTTTAAGGGTGGGCGGTCTGCAAGTGGTTAAACTGTCAGTGGTCATGAAGTTATGGCTGATCAGTGTAGGTTTTACCACACATAACTGCAATACAAAGGAGTACAGGAGACCTTCGTAAATACATTTCTGACATTACAATATTCACCCAAAAGGAACATTTTGCAGAGCAGCTCCACCTTCCACCGTTACAAAGCCGCCCTTGAAGCTCCAGGCAGTGACTTTTGCTATGGGGCCCTATGATTCATAGTGACATCTCTGCTTGTGGATGAACATCACCAGAAAAATTCCCCCGGTCAGCAGAACAATCCTTCTGTTGCTCATCGTCCAATAATCAGACGATCACACGATAAGTGCGCACGCTTTTGGCACCCGAAAGACATCATTTCTACATTTCGTGGAACTCTTCTGTATCTGATCATCTTTTTATTAGGTTCTGTGAGATCACTGGGAGGATGAAATCTTCTTCAAAGTCCATCGCTAGCCTGACGAGTGTTACGATTGTAGCCTGAGGGGTGAACTGTGTTCTGTGCAGCCATTTGGAGTCCAGGGAGTATTCGTGACATTAATTGCAATAGCTAGAAAGATGAGGTTTATAGGGTGAAGATGCCAACGCAAAAAAAAAATCAGTAGATCAGTGGTGGTCAACTTCCTTGATATCGAGGGCCTCAGGTTAAAGGTAAATAAAGGAAGGCCTGTGGATGTGGTGTGTATATTTTTTTTTTTCCCCCCATACACTCCGCTCCTTCATTGATGGGGTCAGTCATGCCATTTTAGTGATTATGCCCCTGGAATGGCCCTGACTACTCAGATACCAATGATGTACTCTTTCTATAGATTTCCTGGTTTCTTTTTCCTTATCATATTCTTTGAAGCTCCTAGGCCTTTTTCTTTTGTTTACCTAAGAACTGGATATTTTTCTTTTTAGTCTCTGTCATCTTTTTTTCTTTTTCTTTTTTATTACTGTGGATTGATTCTAGGTAACACCTAACCAGCGGCGCATAGACGCTCACCCCCCAGTGGGTATTTGGCGCCTAACCAAGCTTAAAATCAAATCAAATCAATATAAGAGAGAAGAGCCAGCAACTCCAAAGTCCTTGACACAAAAATGTATTGGCTACAAATGAGAATTAAAAAGCCAACTACTCACGTGTTTCGTCACGAGGCTGCGGTGTACCTGGAGTTTCCAAAATAATTCAATACATCCCCCCCCCCCCCCCCATAGACGCTTAATTTACAAGCTGAGGTCTGCTGACATGGACCATAAGGTAAGTACCTGGATAGAAAACTGGCTACAGGGGCGTGTCCAAAGGGTGGTAATAAATAAACACAGGGCTTTTCTTCTCAGAGATAAGGTGCAGGAACCCCCCCTCCGAGTTACCACTTGACTCCGCCCCCTGCCTACCTCTGAGCACTGTTCCATGGGTCTAACCCTTACCCACCTCCCAGTACTGCCCCTTTTAGAGAATACGGAACTAAGTACTTTGTATGGAATCTGTTAATAATATCAAGAAATGCAGTAAAATAGATCTACCAACAATAGACACTCCAGCGACAATAGATCCCCTCCAGGAACAACGCATACCCAACAGCTAGCATCAATAGACCCTTCAGCAACAAGCAAAATTCGACCCCCCCTCCCGCAACAGTAGATCTCTTCCAGCAACCATTGACCCCCTGCAAAATAAGACCCACCCCCAGCAACAATATATCCCCCATCAGCAATAATAGACCCCCCCCCTGCAAAAAAAATTCATCTAGCAACAATAGATCCCCAGCAGCCAGCATCAATAGACCCTCCAGCAGCCATCTACAACGACCCTTCCCTCAACAGTAGATCCCTCCCAGCAATGATTGACCCCCCTACAACATAAGACCCACACCCAGCAACCATAGATCTCTCACGAGCAACAGAAGTCCTCCCTAGCAACAGTAGACCTCCTCAAAAATAGATCCCTTCCAGCAACAATAGATTTCTCAACAGTTTGCATCAGTAGACCCTCCAGCACCCAATGCAATTCAGTTCTGGAAGTGCCGAAACTGCGTTCCCCCACTTTCCTGCTGAAAAAAAGCCCTGAATAAACATGTAGGCTCTGTCCTGGGACCAATTCTGTTTAATTTATTCAAATTATATCGCAATTGCTATGAATAGCTCAATCTGTTCGCTGACGACACAAAACTAAGCAGGGCAATAACTTCACAGCAGGATATAGAAACTTTACAAGACCTCAATAAAATAATGGCGGTGAGCAACTACGTGGTAAATGAGGTTTAACCACTTCAATACCGGCGTATTGTAATATGACGTCCACAAGGTGGGCTCTGCCCTTTCTGGGTGGATGTCATATGACGTCCTCGGGCCTCCTGGCCACTGTGGAGACGCGTGCCTGCTGCATCCCGCAGGTGCCGATGTACGTGCCTGGCGGCCGCGATGTCTGCCAGGTACCCGCAATCGGCAGTTACAGAGCCAAGGATGTGGATCTGGAAAAATAAGGATGTCAATTTTATTTGGGAGCCACATCGCACGACCACACAATTGTCATTCAAAGCTGGACAGTGCTGAAAGCTTAAAATTGACCTGGGCAGGAAGGGGGTGAAAATGCCAAAGATTGAAGTGGTTACCCACTAGGGGGAAGAACCTCTGGGGGAATCTAGGATGGAGAAAGATCTGGGGGCCCTAGTAGATGACAGAATGAGCAATAAGCATGCAATGTCAAGCTGCAGCAAGTAGAGACGCACCGAATGTAAATGTTGGTGCCGAAACCTAAAATGCAGGATGCACTTCACCAAACTGAAACTGAAAACGACAGTATATATATATATCTTTATAAAGAATTGTATTATATCGGCCATTATTGGCACCTTTAGCGCAAGAAAAGCTCAAGAACAATGCATCCCTTTAAATTCTATGGGCCAGATTCAGGTAGATGAGAGCATCTTTGCTCCAGAGTAACGCTTCTCATTTACGTTACTCTGAAGACCCTTTCAGCGCAAGTCCTGTAATTCACATAGCAGTTGCGCGTAAACTTGCGCCAGAGTAACGATAATGCGCTGGCGTAACCCGACGCAAGTGGAAGTGGGTGTGATCATATGTAAATGATGGGCGGAGCCCAGCGCAGAGGCTTACGTTCAGCGCATCAACCACGGAGCATGCGCAGTGAGTGCGGCTCCACTCGCCCCCTTTGTGCGCATGCTCACAACTTCCGTCGGCACCACTTCACGGGAAACGTCAGCGCAATGCCTTCCGTTGGGCGTTTAAATGCGCCCGTAGAAGCGCCATTTCGGCACTAAAGTATATCCTGCTCCCCCTCCCCGCAGTGATGTTACTTTTGTTTTGAGATGGCTGCTCCCGTTCCCCGCAAACACACAGGAGAAAGCTGAACTTTAATGGCCAGGAGCTGTCAGCCGTCATCTCGGCTATGGAGACCTATGATGTCTTCCTCCATGGCTGTAAAATTTGACAGACAAGCATGGACAGAGGTGTTGTCCTGCAAGTGGGGGTGCTCAGCTAGCTCTTATCGTCGGTAACGCTGCTGTAGCTGCTCTCCTGCTGACCTGTGGCCATCTGGAGTAAAGATAAAGCAGCCTTTTGTAGAAATAACTTTGCGCCGGACGGACGAGATACGCGCGGCGCATGTAGCCAGCGTATGGTGCTAATCCGTTCGTGAATTGTGAAAAATCCCTCATTTGCATATTTGCAGGGGAAATCAATAGGCGCGACTGATGCGCCCAACGAAATTAAGCGCTGACGATACTCTGGCGTCGGAACGTTCCGCCAGTCGCAAATAACCCGTTATTGGGCGCATCTAGTTTGGTGGGTACGGGCACATAGAAACGACGGCGCATCATCACAGTTACGCGGCGCATATCGAAATACTCCAGCGCAAGTGTTCCTGAATCTGGCCCTATGTATGTTTTCACACTGGTCCGTTGTGCTTCTATTGTGGTGCAATAGAAGCACCACAAGGGTGCGTTTTTGGTGTGTTTCTTTTTTTTTAACTGACCAAGAAAATGTGCTAAAAAACTTGGCTTATACTCGAGTATATACAGTACCTGTGGAGCTGTATTGATTTAAAATGTAATGGCCCGGATTAACAGACATCGGCGCACATTTATGCCGCCATAGCGTATCTCTTTTACGCTACGCCGGCGCAGCGAGGAGAGGAGAGGAGAGGAGAGGCGAGGAGAGGAGAGGAGAGGCGAGGCGAGGCGAGGCGAGGCGAGGCGAGGCGAGGCGAGGCGAGGCGAGGCGAGGCGAGGCGAGGCGAGGCGAGGCGAGGCGAGGCAAGGCAAGGCAAGGCAAGGCAAGGCAAGGCAAGGCAAGGCAAGGCAAGGCAAGGCAAGGCAAGGCAAGGCAAGGCAAGGCAAGGCAAGGCAAGGCAAGCATGGAATTCACAAAGCAAATGCTCCCAACTCTGCGCCGGCGTAGCGTATATTTCGTAGGCATAAGTGGAAGTGGGCGTGATCCATGTTAATGAAGCGTGACCCCATGCAAATGATGGGCCGGGGCGCCAGACACGTACTTAAAATGAACTGCGCATGTGTCGGGACATGGACGTATCCCCGTGCGCATGTGTACAACCACGTCGGGACAACTGCTTAAGATACGCCGGATCACTGTGTACGCCGTGAACGTAACCTACGCCCAGCCAGACCCACGTCGGCCCATATTCACAGAGTCCAATGTACAATACGTAGGCTTGTGTTCCCTGGTTCATACTTTTGCATGGGTTGCGCCTCCTTTATGGGGAATAACTTTACGCACGTAAAACTTACACAAAGTGCTTAAATCTTGCGCCGGGCGCAAGTACGTTTGTGAATCGGCGTATCTCCCTCATTTGCATATTTGAATAGAAAACCAATGGGAAAGCCACATGCGTCCAGCGTAAATATGCACCCACTCTACGCCGGCAAGTTACGTTGGTGGGATGAAGTCTGTTTTTAGGCGTATCTAAGTTTGTGGGTTCGGCGCACAGATACGATGGCGCATATTTGTACTTACGCGCGGTATCTGGAGATACATCGGCGTAAGTGATTTGTGAATCCGGGCCAATGTCTAGTCTAGTCACTTTTGTGACTGTCAATTGCTCTATTTTGTAATTTTGTGTTAATTCTGTAATAAATTGTTAATTTTTCACTAATCAAGTGTCTCGTATCTGGTTCCATCACTACTGGGCCCTAAGTAGGAGTGACCCTTGATGTATCTCCTTCCTCTTTTTCAATCTTATAATTCAGGGTGATGGTACCCACCCCTATTCTTGTTCTAATATTCAGGCAACCCCTTTCTACTCCTTAGCTTAGTGAATGAGGGGTAGCTCTCCTGACTTCCATCGTCAAATCTATATTTTTTTCTTGCAAAGATTTTTTTTTCTTTATCACACTTACTCAGCTAAAAGGAAAATTGCCTATTTGTCTTTAGTAAATCAACCCCTTGGAGTTTAATATCTGATTTAGTTGCTGCGTATGTCACACCTCACTCTTGGTTTCTGCACCCACATTTAACCACTTAAGGACCCCTTCACGCCCATATACGTCGTCAGAAGGGCACGACTGGGCACAATCACGTACCTGTACGTCCTCTTTAAGAGCACAGCTGTGGGGTCGCGAGCGCGCCACCCACGGCACGCTCACGACTCGGTCTGAAGCTGTGACCGCGCTCACAGGACCCGATCGCCGCTGGTGTCCGGCGATCAGTCACCGGAGCGGAAGAATGGGGAAAGGCGAGTGTAAACACACCTTCCCCGTTCTTCCCTGATATAGGGAAAGACGATCAATAATGTCACATGTCCAAATCCCGCCCCCTACAGTTAGAAACACATATGAGGTCACACTTAACCCCTTCAGCGCCTCTTAGTGGTTAACTCCTAAACTGCAATTGTTAATCAGTTAATCAGTGCATTTTTATAGCACTTTTTGCTGTGAAAATGACAATGGTCCCAATGTGTCAAAATTGTCCGATGTGTCCGCCATAATGTCGCAGCCACGAAAAAAATTGCTGATCGCCGCCATTAGTAGTAAAAAATAATTATTATTAAAAATGCCATAAAACTATCCCCTATACATTTTCCGTAAACCAATCGTTAAACGCTTACTGCGATTTTTTTTTTTTACCAAAATGGGTAGAAGAATATGTATCGGCCTAAACTGAGGATATCTTTTTTGGGGATATGTATTATAGCGAAAAGTAAAAAATATTGCATTTTTTTCAAAATTGACCGCAGAGGTGATCAAATACCACCAAAAGAAAGCTCTATTTGTGGGAAAAAAGGGACGCCAATTTTGTTTGGGAGCCACGTCGCACGACCGTGCAATTGTCAGTTAAAGCGATGCAGTGCCGAATCGCAAAAAGGGGCAAGGTCCTTAACCTGCATAATGGTCCGGTTCTTAAGTGGTTAATATCACATAATTTTTTTCTGCTGCAATAATGTCTAATCTTGCGCCTCCCCCCCCTAGGGGGGGGTTCCCAATGCAGAATCCACAGGCAATACTGTACAGCGGGAACGAGACATTGATACATTGTATCACAGCTGCTGCCCGTTGGTGTAAATGTGATATCTATCAAAGTTATGAAACAGAAGAGCAGCAGATGGCTCCTCTGATAAAACAATGGCAGACAATGCAAAATCTTGTACACACAACACCGGGGGCCGCCGAGGAAGGCTAATTGGGAATTAGTTCTGCTAGAGAAGCAGCGATTCGCAATCCTCCGTATAAAGGATGTAGGAGGCTCTTCTCGCTAACACCACTTGATAACTTGTTACCGCGCAACGTCCCCGCAGGCAGCGGAGCTCTAATTGTGTTAAATACTTTATACGACTCTTCTATTTCTGGAGATTACCTCCACCAAACTGTCAGGAGTTCGTCGGAGGCAAGTTTGTCAACAGATTTCATTTATGGTTTAAATAATTTGGGCCACCAAACTATCCCCTATTTTGTAGATGCTATAACCTCTGCGTAAACCAATCACTATTCGCTTATTGCGATTTTATTTACCAAAAATATGTAGAAGAATACATATCGGCCTAAACTGAGAATTTTTTTTTCTTTTAATTGAGATATTTATTATAGCAAAAAGTATAAAATATTGTGTTTTTTTTAGATAGATTCATGCATAGTATGAATGGGATATTTATTATAGCAAAAAGTTAAAAATATTGAATTTTTTTCAAAATTGTCGCTCTATTTTTGTTTATAGCGCAAAAAATAAAAACCGCAGAGGTGATCAAATACCACCAAAAGAAAGCTCTATTTGTGGGAAGAAAAAAGGACATAAATTTTGTCTGGGAGCCACGTCGCACGACTACGCGATTTTCATTCAAAGCGTGACAGTGCCAGAAGCCTAAATTCCGCCTGGGCAGGAAGGGGGTATGTGTGTCATGGACATGCAATAATGTCTGGCAGCTTACCTTCTCCTCCATGTGTCCATTAGAGGCCTGAATCGCTTTCTAGGTGCCTTTATCATCTCTCCTCACTGTATGGCTCCACCCAGGCCATCCCAGGAAGCCTATATTAACTAGTGCACTGCAGATCTGCTTTGCTGTTCAACTTTGTTAGCTTGTGTAGCTTGTCTGCCGTGTGCTACGTTAACCTTTCTGTGTATTGATTTTGGCTCGTCTCTGACTACTCCTGTTTTCCTTTGGCCTGTCCCTTGGTTACCCTCGTCTGCCGGTTTCCCTGACCTCGGCTTACCCATCACTATCCCTTGTGTCCTCAGTGGCTGCTTCCCCTCTCTCCCTATGGAGTATGACCTGGGGGACTCTAGGGGCCGCGACCTGGGTTCAGTTGCAGCAAAGGCCATCCTCACCACTAGAGGCTCTGGTGAACACCTGCTGGACCTTAGACTCCACGCCCTGTTCACTACCATGCGGCACACCCCTGTCTCCAACGGGGTGCATTTGTCACCTGGCCACAGGTGACCTGATAATATGTGCGCAATAAGCAAGTGGTTAAAGGCAGGCGTCCCAATACTTTTGTTAATATAGTGTATATTGGCTAATAATATAATAGAGCTGAGGTTATTTTATTATTGTTTTTTTTTTGGTGCAACTTTATTTGCCCAGATCCCAATCATACTCAATACTGGAATCAAACATCGCTCGATTCACGTGCAGCAAACGTTTGATCGAAGTCGCATTCACTGCTTTATAAATACGCCGTTTGACTGATTTTTCTTTGGTAATAAAATGTTAGTGCTTGTATGTGATACACTCCCACGCCTCTCTGCTCTGTACACAACATCCATTTATGATTTATAAAAGGCAATGTATGATTTGTTGCCGAATAAAAGATAAAGCGGGATTTGATCGGATGCTCGGATGTGTAATAAGGCTCCAGAATAGAGGATGACAAATCCCTCCTATGGAAATTCTCCTGCGCTGTTTATAATCCAATTACCGCTCCACACAAAGCTCCATTGTACTGGAAGCCTGCAATCGTTTGTTTATTGGTCTTCTGTGTAGCTGTACAGAAATACGATCGCTGAGGATGCTTCACATCCATACAGCGTTCCGGGTGGACCCGGAACCTCGCAGGGTGACACGCAGGCTGCTGATTAATATTTGGACAGATGGCGGGTATCTTCCTGCCATAAACGACTCTTCTTATCACAGTTTCTATCCCTTTGCCCTATCTACACTATCTGTCACAGCTTAATGGCTTTCAACACCAAACCTGGACCTAAAGAGAACCTGTCATTAAAGGGGTTGTAAAGGTAAAAAATGTTTTCCCTAAATAGCTTCCTTTACCTTAGTGCAGTCCTCCTTCACTTACCGTATTTATCGGCGTATATCGCGCACTTTTTTGCCCTGAAAATCAGGGCAAAATCGTGGGTGCGTGATATACGCCGATACCTGCTTTCCCGCGCCAAATTTTGAATACTGCGCCGACATATACCGAGCGCAGTACACTCGGGTATATTCGGCCAGTCTCAGCTTCTTCCGCGGTCACGTCCTGAACGTACAGGACGTGAGCGCGAAAGTTGCCGAGCCTGCCCGAGTGTACTGCGCTCAGTATATGCTGGCGCAGTATTTAAAACTCGGCGCGGGAAACGAGCGGGGAGGACGCGAGGACGCCGGACCCGTCGAAGAGGACGCCGGACCCGCCGAAGAGGACACCGGACCCGCCGCAGAAGGACACCCGAAGCCGCAGAAGGACGCCGAACCCGACGAGGCCGCCGATGGACGCCGCGCAAGACACCAAAACTGTAAGTACAAAATAACTTTTTTTTCCACAGGATTGGGGGGCACTTTGGGGGTGCGCGGTATACGCGGGAGCGTGTTATACCGCGATAAATACGGTACCTCATCCTTCCATTTTGCTTTTAAATGTCCTTATTTCTTCTGAGAAATCCTCACTTCCTGTTCTTCTGTCTGTAACTCCACACAGTAATGCAAGCCTTTCTCCCTGGTGTGGAGTGTCATGCTTGCCCCCTCCCTTGGACTACAGGAGAGTCAGGACTCTCTCTACGTTTCAGATAAACGAGCCCTGCGGGACCCGGTGTTCACGATCGGGTCACAGAGCTGAAGAACGGGGAGATGTAAGTGCAAACAAACCTCTCCCTGTGCTTCCTAGTCAGACTGCCATTGATCGTCTGTTCCCTGTCATAGGGAACGATGATCGGTGACGTCACACACGCCATGCCACGTCCCCACACAGTAAGAATCACTCCCTTAGGTCACACTTAACCCCTTTAGCGCCCCCTGATCGCTGTTAAAATGACAATGGTCCCAAAATGGTGTCAAAAGTGTCCAATGTGTCACCATAATGTCGCAGTCACGATAAAAAAACGCTGATCGCTGCCATTACTATTAAAAAAAAATATTAATAAAAATGCCATAAAATTATCCCCTATTTTGTAGACGCTATTAGCCGGATTCACAAAGCACTTACACCGACGATATCTCGAGATACGCCGCTTAAGTGTAAATATGTGCCGTCGTATCTGTGCGCCGTGCCCACAGAACTAAGATATGCCTAAAAACTGACTTCATCCGACCAACGTAACTTGCCTACGTCGGCGTATAGTGGGCGCATAGTTACGCTGGACGCATTTGGCACGCTCATTGAGGGAGATACGCCGATTCACGAACGTACTTGCGCCCGGCGCATGTTTTAATCGATTTGCGTAAGGGTTACGTCCGGCGTAAAGTTATTCCTCATAATGGAGGCACAACTCATGCAAAGGTATGGACCAGGGAACGAACATCGTCGAATTTTACGTCGTTTACGTAGTACGGGAATAGGGCTGGGCGTAGGTTACGTTCACGTCGTAGACCGTGATTCAACGTATCTTAGCCAGTTGTTTCGACGTGATTGTGAGCATGCGCACTGGGATACGTCCAAGGTACGACGCATGCGCAGTTCATTTTAAGTTCTTGTCTGAAGCTCAGGCCATCATTTGCATGGGGTCACGCTTCATTAAAATGTATCACGCCCACTTCCACTTACGCTGCCTTACGCCTACGACTATACGCTACGCCGGCGCAACGTTGGGAGCATTTGCTTTGCGAATTCCATGCTTCCCTCTCTGCGTTGCGCCGGCGTAGCATAAAGAAGATACGCTACGCCGGCATATATATGCGCCGAGGTATGTGAATCCGGCTAATTAACTATTGCACAAACCAATCAATAAACGCTTATTGCGATTTTTTTTAAACCAAAATAGGTAGAAGAATACGTATCGGCCTAAACTGAGGATTTTTTTTTTTTTATATACCGTATTTTTGTGGGATATTTATTACAGCAAAAAGTAAAAAATATTGAATTGTTTTCAAAATTGTCGCTCTATTTTTGTTTATAGCGCAAAAAAAAAACCTCACAGGTGATCAAATGCCACCAAAAGAAAGCTCTATTTGTGGGAAAAAAAGGACGCCAATTTTGTTTGGGAGCCACGTCGCACGACCGCGCAATTGTTAGTTAAAGCGACGCAGTGCCGAATCGCAAAAAGGGGCAAGGTCCTTAACCTGCATATTGGCCCGGGTCTATGGTGGTTAATGCATTTTAACAGGTTAAGACCCGGACCATTATGCAGCTAAAGGACCTGGCCCCTTTTTGCGATTCGGCACTGCGTCGCTTTAACTGACAATTGCGCGGTCGTGCGATGTGGCTCCCAAACAAAATTGACATCCTTTTTCCCCACAAATAGAGCTTTTTTTTGCTGGTATTTGATCACCTCTGCGGTTTTTATTTTTTGCACTATAAACAAAAGTAGAGCGACAATTTTGAAAACAATTCAATATTTTTTACTTTTTGCTATAATAAATATCCCCAAAAAATATATAATTTTTTTTTTCCTTAGGTTAGGCGGATACGTATTCTTCTACATTTTTTTGGTAAAAGAAATCCCAATGAGCATTTATCGATTGGTTTGCGCAAAAGTTATAGCGTTTACAAAATAGGGGATAATTTTATGGCATTTTTATTAATCTTTTTTTTTTTTTACTACTAATGGTGGCGTTCGGCAATTTTTTTTCTTGACTGCGACATTATGACAGACACATCGGACAATTTAGACACATTTTTGAGACCATTGTCATTTTTACAGCGAGAAGTGCTATAAAAATGCACTGGTTACTGTGATAATGACAATGGCAGTGAAGGGGTTTGTTTACACTCACCTCTCCCCGTTCTTCAGCTCCTGTGACCCGATTGCAGGACACCTGTGGCGATCGGGTCCGCAGTTCCCGCAAGCGCTGCGACGGGGCTTCGGACCAGGTCACGAGTGAGCCGCCGGCGGCGCGCTTGCGACCCACAGCTGGGCTCCCTTTAAAGAGGATGTATATATATGCCCATGTGCCCAGCCGTGCCATTCTGTCGACGTATATAGTCGTGCGGCAGTCCTTAAGTGGTTAACCACTTAAAGGATCACTTAAGGATTTTTTTTTTTAGCTAAATAGCTTCCTTTACCCTAATGCAGTCCTGGTTTCATGTCCTCATTGTTCGTTTTTGCTGTAATCCTTCTCTGTTCTGCACACTTCCTGGTTTTCTGTTTCCTTATAAAAAAAAAGTACTGGGAGCTTCTCTCTGTGGTCTTTAATCAAGAAGGTGTGATTACTGTGTGTCTAAAACCCCTCAGAACCAATCAGTTTCATTTTAAAAACAAACACTGCCCTGTATTGGCTCTGTGTCTCTGTCCTTCACAGAAGCATTAAACTAGATGAAAAACAAAACTGAAACTGCAGGCACATTATATGATTGATTTTTACCTATTTTTAATCATTTTTTAAAGGAATCAGTTAACTATTATGTCTCTATACCCTGTAAACAGTCATTTCAGCAAAAAAAATGTTTTCCTTTACAACTCCTTTAACCACTTGCCGCCCGCCAATGACAAATTGACGTCGGCAAAGTGGTTGTTAGTTCCTGACTGGACGTCATATGACGTCGTCAGGACATTGAGCTGCTGCACGCCCCCGGGGGCGCGCATCGCGGCGATCGTTGTTGCAGGTGTCAGTCTGACACCCCGCAACACCGATCTAGGTAAAGTGTCACTCACGGAGACAATTTACCATGTGATCAGCCGTGTCCAATGACGGCTGATCACGATGTAAACAGGAAGAGCCGATGACGTAAAAAAAAGATGCCAATCAGTGCCCACAAATGGGCACTGATTGGCAACATGGATCTATCAGTGCCACCCCACAGTGTCCATCAGTGCCACCCCACAGTGTCCATCAGTGCCACCCCACAGTGTCCATCAGTGCCACCCCACAGTGCCAATCCATGCCCAGTGCCCACCTATCAGTGCCACCCGTAAGTACCCATCAGTGCCACCCATAAGAACCCATATGTGCCACCCATATGTGCCACCCATGAGTGACCTTCAGTGCCGCCCATCAGTGCCGCCTATGAGTGCCATCAGTGCCGCCTATGAGTGCCATCAGTGCCGCATACCAGCGCCGCCTATCAGTGCCACCTCATCGGTGCCCATCAGTACTACCTTATCGGTGCCCATCAGTACTACCTTATCGGTGCCCATCAGTACTACCTTATCGGTGCCCATCAGTGCCACCTCATTGGTGCCCATCAGTGCCACCTCATCGGTGCCCATCAGTGCCGCCATATCAGTGCCCATAATTGAAAGAGAAAACTTACTTATTTACAAAAAAATTAACAGGAAAAAAATAAAAACTTTTATTTTTTTTCAACATTTTCAGTCTTTTTTAGTTGTTGCACAAAAAAAAAAAATAGCAGAGGTGATCAAATACCACCAAAAGAAAGCTCTATTTGTGGGGAAAAAATGACGCCTATTTTGTTTGGGTACAGTGTAGCATGACCGCGCAATTGTCATTCAAAGTGCAAAATGGCTGAAAGCTGAAAATTGGCTTGGGCGGGAAGGTGCGTAAGTGCCCTGAATGGAAGTGGTTAAGGACCGAGACTCTTTCTGAAATTTGTTGTTTACAAGTTAAAAACATTTTTTTATGCTAGAAAATTACTTGGAACCCCCAAACATTATAATTTTTTTTTCTAACACCCTAGAGAATAAAATAGCGGTCGTTGCAATACTTTATGTCCCACCGTACATTCTTGCACAAGCGCACTTTTTTTGGGGGCAAAAATACACTTTTTTTAATAAAAAAAATAAGACAACAGTAAACTTAGCCCAATTTTTTATATTGTGAAAGATAATGTTACGACGAGTAAATTGATACCCAACATGTCACGCTTCAAAATTGCGGGGAGACGCATTTTATTAATGATATCATCAATTCACAGATGTACTGCTCTATATTGAAAGAGAAAATGCTACCATCATTCCGTTGCCCTCGGCCCGTCATGCACTTTTCCCACATTCAATGATCCAAAGACTTGGCGGTCATACACAATACTAGATGGAGTCCTCCTTGTTGTGGGTGTATTCATTTTTGCATCAACTAATGTGAGTAAAACTGAAGATTTTGTAACCGAAGTTACATTATTAAAGTGATTGTAAAGTCTCATTTTTTTTCCCTAAAAAATATAAAAAATGTTATACTTACCTGCTGCAGCGGTTTTGCACAGAGCAGCCCGGATCCCCCTCTTCTCGGGTCCCTCTTCTGTTATCCTGACCCCTCCCTCCTGTTTGGTACCCCCAACAGCAAGCAGCTTGCCATGGGGGCACCTGGAGTCACAGCGCCCTGAGTCCATTCGGACACAGAGCCCCGGGCCTGGCCCCGCCCCCTCGCTCTCCTGATTGGCTAGCTGACTTTTATTGGCAGCAGCAGGAGCCAATGGAGCAGATGCTGGGTCTCAGCCAATCAGGAGGAAGAATCTCGGACGGCAGAGACACTCGTGGACATCGCCGGACAGAGAGGGACCTCAGGTAAGCGTTAGGGGGGCTGCTGCAGACAAAAGGCTCATCTTAATGCAGCAGAAGGCCACACCGGGGTGCCACGTCTGTGAGCTAAGACTGAGGCTACAATTGGCACAGGATCACCAACATTGGACAATAAAATATTGGAAAAAGGTTGCCTCGTCTGATGAGTCTGGATTTTAGCTGTGACATTCAGATGGTGGGGTCAGAATTTGGCGCATGGATACATCCTGCCTTGTATCACCAGTTCAGGCTGGTGGTGGGGGTTTAATGGTGTGTGGGGTATTTTCTTGGCACACTTTGGGCCCCTTAGTACCAATTGAGCATTGTTTAAACCCCACGGCCTCCTTGAGTATTGTTGCTGACCACGTCCATCCCTTTATGACTACAGTGTCCCCATCTTCTGATGGCTTCTTCCAGCAGGATAATGTAATGTCACCATGTCACAAAGCTCCAATCATCTCACCACTGGACAATGAGGTCACTGTCCTCCAATCATCTCACCACTGTACAATGAGGTCACTGTCCTCCAATCATCTCACCACTGGACAATGAGGTCACTGCACTCCAATCATCTCACCACTGGACAATGAGGTCACTGCACTCCAATCATCTCATCACTGTACAATGAGGTCACTGCACTCCAATCATCTCACCACTGGACAATGAGGTCACTGTCCTCCAATTATCTCACCACTGGAAAATGAGGTCACTGTCCTCCAATCATCTCACCACTGGACAATGAGGTCCCTGTCCTCCAATCATCTCACCACTGGACAATGAGGTCACTGCACTCCAATCATCTCACCACTGGACAATGAGGTCACTGCACTCCAATCATCTCACCACTGGACAATGAGGTCACTGTCCTCCAATCATCTCACCACTGCACAATGAGGTCACTGTCCTCCAATCATCTCACCACTGGACAATGAGGTCACTGTCCTCCAATCATCTCACCACTGGACAATGAGGTCACTGTCCTCCAATCATCTCACCACTGGACAATGAGGTCACTGTCCTCCAATCATCTCACCACTGTACAATGAGGTCACTGCACTACAATCATCTCACCACTGGACAATGAGGTCACTGTCCTCCAATCATCTCACCACTGGGCAATGAGGTCACTGTCCTCCAATCATCTCACCACTGGGCAATGAGGTCACTGTACTCCAATCATCTCACCACTGTACAATGAGTTCACTGCAATACAATCATCTCACCACTGGACAATGAGGTCACTGTCCTCCAATCATCTCACCACTGGACAATGAGGTCACTGTCCTCCAATCATCTCACCACTGGACAATGAGGTCACTGTCCTCCAATCATCTCACCACTGGACAATGAGATCACTGTCCTCCAATCATCTCACCACTGTACAATGAGGTCACTGCACTCCAATCATCTCACCACTGGACAATGAGGTCACTGTCCTCCAATCATCTCACCACTGGACAATGAGGTCACTGTCCTCCAATCATCTCACCACTGGACAATGAGGTCACTGCACTCCAATCATCTCATCACTGTACAATGAGGTCACTGCACTCCAATCATCTCACCACTGGACAATGGGGTCACTGTCCTCCAATCATCTCACCACTGGACAATGAGGTCACTGTCCTCCAATCATCTCACCACTGGACAATGAGGTCACTGTCCTCCAATCATCTCACCACTGGACAATGAGGTCACTGTCCTCCAATCATCTCACCACTGGACAATGAGGTCACTGTCCTCCAATCATCTCACCACTGGACAATGAGGTCACTGTCCTCCAATCATCTCACCACTGGACAATGAGGTCACTGTCCTCCAATCATCTCACCACTGTACAATGAGGTCACTGCACTCCAATTATCTCACCACTGGAGAATGAGGTCACTGTCCTCCAATCATCTCACCACTGGACAATGAGGTCACTGTCCTCCAATCATCTCACCACTGGACAATGAGGTCACTGTCCTCCAATCATCTCACCACTGGGCAATGAGGTCCCTGTCCTCCAATCGTCTCACCACTGCACAATGAGGTCACTGTCCTCCAATCATCTCACCACTGGACTATGAGGTCACAGGGCTCCAATGGCCTCCAGACTCACCACATCTCATCCAATCGAGCACCTTTGGGATGTGGTGGAATGGAAGTTTGGCATCATGGATGTGCAGCTGACAAATCTGCAGCAACTACCTGATGTTATGTCACTATGGAGCAAAATCTCTGAGGAACGTTTCCAACACCTTGTTGTATCTATTCCATAAAGGTAAAAGAGGGTCCAACCCGGGACTAGCAAGGTGTACCTAATAAAGTGGCCGGTGAGTGTATATTTGTGAATTGCTCACACAGTGGATTGTTTCTGATGGAGACCACAGAGGCGATTAAGTTTGCATGTGCCGCGCTATATAAGTTTTCATTCATTCATTCACAAGGGGCTCTGTCAGCACACATTACGTAGGCATAGACCCCGATTGTCACCATCAGAAAACCTGCCCTGAAAAATGAAGCCATCGCTGGAGAATATAAAGACAGGAAGAGCCTACAAAGAGCTTGAAAAAGGAGCGCGACTGCCTTACCATCGCAGCTCGAACGCTTGGGAAACGCGTCGCAAAAATATCGCAAATTCACTGGTGCCATCCTGCTGCAGAAAAACACCTACTCCACCTGCCTGGTTTACAAGTCATCTTCATCACCGCCGCCGGCTTTATCATCTCATAGCGGTGAAAGACAGCTCCACAGTGCAGTGTCCAGCAGCCGAAGGACCACAAGTGATGACCACTTCTAAGAGAATATGTACAAAGCCAGATTTTAACTCGTAAAATGTGAGTTGCCTGTACTCCTTTATTTATTAAAATTGTTTTTAAAAACATCTACACTTAGAGGCGCCTCTTCCCTTGTTTTTTACCACAGTTTTTGAACACGGTTTCTGTTCTACTACGATGGCAGCCCTGAAGATTTAGATGTGAAGCCCACATAAACTTTTATCCCTTACCCTGGGTTTTTCTGCCCCCTTCCCTTTCTTTGTTGGACATTAAAACCCGCTATGTGATTTTTTCATATATATATTGTGATTTTTTTCAATCTCTATATATAATATATATTTGATTTTAACAATTAAGATATATGTATGTACGCATTTATTTTAACTATAACCACCATCACATTCATGTTTGCCTAGCGAATAATATCAAGGTACTACTGTATTTAGTTTTTTGCGCATTTCTCTCCTTGTGCAGAGCCTACAAAGAGGATGCAGGAGATTAGCAGCGCTGTAATGAAGAAGGGAAAATTTAAAAACAAGGATTTTATTTTTTTTAAAAGACAATTGTTTATGATGCATATAGAAAAATAATCGAATTTAAAGCGTATGTACCGCCAAAACTTTTTTCCCTAATTTTAGATGTGGATGAGGGTTAGAACCCTTTTTATGACCCCTTTAACACTGAGCCGCGGCCCTGTCAGTGTTAACCACTTAAGACCCGGACCAATACGCTGGTAAATGACCCAAGGTGTTTTTGCGATTCGGCACTGCGTCGCTTTAACAGACAATTGCGCGGTCGTGCGACGTGGCTCCCAAACAAAATTTGCGTCCTTTTCTTCCCACAAATAGAGCTTTCTTTTGGTGGTATTTGATCACCTCTGCGATTTTTATTTTTTGCGCTATATACAAAAATAGAGCGACATTTTTGAAAAAAAAACACTATTTTTTACTTTTTGTTAAAAAAAAAATCAAATAAACTAAATTTTAGTCAAACATTTAGGCCAAAATTTATTTAGCCACATGTCTTTAGTAAAAAAAAAAATCGCAATAAAAAAAAATAGCTACCTAGCGGGAACAGCGACACTAATACAGCGATCAGAAAAATGATCGCTTAGTGACGCTGGCAATAGGGAGTGAAAGGGTTAACTAGGGCGGTGATCAGGGGGTTAAAACTTTATTAGGGGGGGTGGGGGGTCTATCCTGAACCTAACACTAACTTTTTTTTACACTGTCTGTCACACTGACACTAAATGCAGTGATTAGATCACTGCATTCAGTGACACTGTGACAGGGGGGTGGGGGGGGCGATCACAAGGGGTTAATATGCCTATGTGAGTGTGTGTCAGTGTTGTGTTGGTGCACACTTACTTGTGGTGTCTTCTCTCATCAGCAGCGCTGGGAAACAGCGCTGCGATGAGAGATTACATCATTTCCTCCTTCCTGTGTAAACACAGGAGGAGGAAATGACAGGATGGGAGCGCGCTCCCATTGGCTGGGAGCGATCGCGGGGGGGCGGGTATTCGCCGACATCCGCCCCCAGATGCCGGATCGCTCCCGGAGCCAGGGGGACCCCCGCACGCCGCGGAGGGGGTCCCGATGGGACCCCCGAACCGCACTCAGGCGGGGACGTAAATTTACGCCCTTGTGCCTGTACGTGCCCTTCTGTGGCCGTATATGTGCGTGCGGGGGTCCTTAAGTGGTTAAAGTGCCACTTGTTTTAGCGGCACTGTAGCGCTGTTTAGCCACTTGACCACCGGGCCTATTCTGGCACTTCTCTCCTTCATGTAAAAATCACAATTTTTTTGCTAGAAAATGACTCAGAACCCCAAACATTATAAATATTTTTTTTAGCAGACACCCAAGGGAGTAAAATTGCGGTCATTGCAACTCATTTTCTCACACGGTATTTGTGCAATCATTTTTCAAACGCTTTTTTTTGAAAAAAAAACAAAAAAAACGGTTTCACGAATTAAAAAATAACAAAACAGTAAAGTTAGCCCAATTTTTTTGTATAATGTAAAAGTTGATGTTACGCCAAGTAAATAGATACCCAACATGTCATGCTTTAAAAATGCGAACACTCATGGAATGGCGACAAACTTCGGTACTTAAAAATCTCCATAGGCGACTCTTTCATTTTTTTTTACAGGTTACTATTTTCGAGTTACAGAGGAGGTCTAGTGCTAGAATTGTTGCACACGCTCTAACGCACGCGACGATACCTCACATGTGGGGTTTGAATGGCGTTTACATATGTGGGCAGGACTTGCATGCGTGTTCGCTTCTGAGCACGAGCTACCGGGGACAGGGGCGTTAAAAAAAAATATATATATATATACATATATATATATATTTATTTTACTTAATTGTTTTATTTTTCCACTTTTTTTTTATCACTTTTATTCCTATTACAAGCAATGTAAACATCCCTTGTAATAGGGATCACTGTGACAGGTCCTCTTTATGGAGAGATGTGGGGTCAATAACACCCCACATCTCTTCTCTCCAGGCTTACAAACATGAGATTGTGAAAAAAAAATCACCGATCTCATGCCGACAGCCGCGATTGCGGCTTCGTTTACTTCCGGGTACTGTACAACGTCATAACGTCGCCCCGGGCCTGCGACGGTTATAGAGAGGACTGTTGACCATATGGTGACCATAAATCTATCCCCTATACTGTAGACACTATAACTTTTGCGCAAACCAATCAATATACGCTTATTGGCCCATATTCATGTACCTGGGCGCATCTTTGTGCGGGCGTAGCGTATCTTTTTTACGCTACGCCGCCGCAACTTAATCAGGCAAGTGCTGTATTCACAAAGCACTTGCGTCCTAAGTTACGGTGGCGTAGCGTAAATGGGCCGGCGTAAGCCCGGGTAATTCAAAGTAGGCTTGGAGTGGGCGTGTTGTATGGTAGTCAACCATGACCCTCACGTAAATGATGTTTCTAACGAACGACGCATTCGCCGTCCGTGGACGTATCCCAGTGCGCATGCTCAAAATTACGCCGCAAATACTCATTGGTTTCGACGTGAACGCAACTTACGCAAAGCCCTATTCCCGAACGTTTTACGCAAACGACGGAAAATTTGACGCTGTCTCGACGTCCATACTTAACATTGCGTACGCCTCATATAGCAGGGGTAACTTTACGCTGGAAAAAGCCTTACGCAAACTACATGAAAAAATGCGCCGGGCGCACGTACGTTTCTGAATCGGCGTATCTAGCTCATTACCATATTCGACGCGTAAATCGACGGAAGCCCCACCTAGCGGCCAGCGTAAATATGCGACCGTCGTATCTAAGACAAATCTATGCGTAACTGATTCTAAGAATCAGGTGCATAGATACGACGCCGCTCACTCAGAGTTACGACGGCGTATCTGGAGATAAGCCGTCGTAACTCGTACCTGAATCTGGCCCATTGTTTACCAAAAATATGTAGAAGAATACGTATCGGCCTAAACTGATGAGGACATTTTTATTTTATTTTTTAAATTGGGGGATATTTATTATAGCAAAAAAGTAAAAAAAATATATATTTTTTTTTAAATTGACGCTTTTTTTATAGGGCAACAAAATAAACAGCAGAGGTGATCAAAAACCACCAAAATAAAGCTCTATAGCCCTGTACACATGGCCGGGAATCCTATCAGGAAAAAAAACGTTGGTTTTCCTGATGGGATTTCTGGCAAGCTTGCCGTGCAAACAGACGGCCATTCAAAAGAACCGCCATTCTTTTGAATGGCAAGAACGTGGTGACGTCATCAACTACGACGAGCCGACGCTAGTCACATCCGATGCCGTCGCCGACATCTTGCTACACCCTACACTACCCTTGTATGCTGCCGCGCACATGTGTCTGAAGTCTCATCGAGCATGCGCGGGTTTCCCTGGGGACAGGCAAGCATACTGACAAACGGTTTTCTCGACAGGAAACACTCAGCAGGTTCTCTATTTTTCTCGTCTGGATTTCCAGCAGTTTTGTCGACGAGAAAGCATACACACGCATGGTTTGGCAAAAAGCTCTTCCAGCAGCTTTCTTGCCGAGAAAACCGGTCTTGTGTACAAGGCTTTTTTGGGAAAAAAAGGAAGAATATGTAATTTGTGTACAGCGCTGTACGACCGCGCAATTGTCAGTTAACCATTTAAGGACCGCCTCCTGCAGATATACGTCGGCAGAATGGCAGGGCTGGGCACAAGCACGTACCTGTATGTCCTGTTTAAGTGCCCAGCCGTGGGTCGTGCATGCCCGTGACCCAGTCCGAAGCTCCGTGACCGCGGCCGCGGGACCTGATTGCCGTCGGAGTCCCACAATCGGTCCCCGGAGCTGAAGAACGGGAAGAGCTGTGTGTAAACACACCTTGCTCGTTCTTCACTGTGGCGCCGTCATTGATCGTGTGTTCCCTAATATAGGGAAACACGATCAATGACGTCACACGTCCAGCCCCGCCCCTCTAAAGTTAGAAAAACATATGAGGTCACACTTAACCCCTCCAGCATGCCCTAGTGGTTAACTCCCAAACTGCAATTGTCATTTTCACAGTAATCAGTGCATTTTTAATGCATTTCTTTGCTGTGAAAATTACATTGGTCCCAAAAATGTGTCAAAATTGTCCAATGTGTCCGCCATAATGTCGCAGTCACGAAAAAAATCGCTGATCGCCGCCATTAGTAGTAAAAACATTATTTTTTTATAAAAATGCAATAAAACTATCCCCTATTTTGTAAACGCTATAAATGTTACCAATCGATAAACGCATATTGCGTTTTTTTTTACCAAAAATAGGTAGAAGAATACGTATCGGCCTAAACTGAGGAAAAAAAAAAAATTTTCTATCTTTTTGGGTGATATTTTTTATAGCAAAAAGTAAAAAAATATTTTTTTTTCAAAATTGTCGCTCTATTTTTGTTTATAGCGCAAAAAATAAAAACCGCAGAGGTATTCAAATACCACCAAAAGAAAGTTCTACTTGTGAGGAAAAAAAAGGATGCCAATTTTGTTTGGGAGCCACGTCGCACGACCGCGCAAATGTCAGTTAAAGCGACGCAGTGCCAAATCGCAAAAACTGGCCGGGTCCTTTACCTGCCTAAAGGTCCGGGTCTGAAGTGGTTAAAGCAACACAGTGCCAAATTGTAAAAAGTGCTCTGGTCAGGAAGGGGGTAAAACCTTCCGTGGCTTAAGTGGTTAAATAAATTGCCATGCATAAGGCACTCTACAATAATCCCCCACCAAAGAAAAAAAAAATCATTCTCCAGGATGACAGAAATATATAAATACCTCCATTTATTCAAGTCAGCTTGTTTATGAAATTATATAAAAAAAAAAAAATCTTCACATGTTTCTCAGGAAGCGGATCCGGGATTCTGGGAGCTGCTTCACACATTGTGAGAATCCTATGAGGGACACCAGATGTTTCCGTGTGAATCCGGAGCGTTGACATAGGGAATATTCCACACCCAGGGTCTCTCTGTAACATAAAACACACAGATATTTTGTTTTTAAAATAACAAGCATGTCCTGCATACCTGCTCTGTGCAGAGGTTTTGCACAGAGCAGCCCAGATCCTCCTTTTCTCATGTCCCCCCCACTGGCACTCCTGGCTCCACCCTCCTGTCGAGTGCCCCCACAGCAAGCAGTTTGATATGAGGGCACCCACGCCAAGCCACATACAGAGCGTGGCTCTGCCCAACCCCTGCTCTCTCCTTATTGGCTCACTGGCTGTAACCAACAGCAGCAAGAGCTATGGGCTTCTGCTGCTGTCTGAGCCACTGAGGAGGAAGAGACCTGAGAGAGCCGGTGCTCACGTGCACATTGCTGGATAGAGATGGGCTTCTGCTGCTGTCTGAGCCACTGAGGAGGAAGAGACCTGAGAGAGCCGGTGCTCACGTGCACATTGCTGGATAGAGATGGGCTTCATGTATTACTTGGTTGGGGGTGGGGTTGTTGCACATAGGTTTTTCTGAGCCTTTACGACCACTTAAATAGTGTACTAATTATTACAGCGCTGCATTTGTTTGTGTCTTTTATATCTCCCTGTAATTCAGCTTTGAAGTGGATGTCCGCTGAAAAAAAATATATTAAAAGCCAGCAGCTACAAATACTGCAGCTGCTGACTTTTAATATTAGGACACTTAGCTGTCCTGGAGTCCAGCGCCGTCCGCAGCAGAGGACGAGCGATCACTCATCACTCTGCTGCCCCCCCGCCATCCTCGGTGAGGGAACCAGGAAGTGGAGCGCTCCGGCTTCACTGCCCGGTTCCCTACGGCGCAATGCGTGAATCGCGCTACCCATGCGAATTGGCTCCCGCTGTGTCCTGAGAGCCGAGTGTTCCCAAAACACAAGGGGGGGGGGTGGGGTAGGCGACGTCATGCCCACCGTTTACCCGAGACTGTGTGGCCGGAAGTGGGTGCAAATACCTGTCTTTAAACAGGTATCTGCACCCCCCTGAAAGGTGTCAAATGCGACACCGGAGGGGGGGAGGGTTCCAAACAGCGGGAGTTCCACTTTAGGGTGGAGCTCCGCTTTAACGAGCAGGTCCATACAGCCTGACTGGTTGTTATTTGTGCAATCTTCACAATCACTCTTTGGCCTTCCTAAAATAAGATCTTTTGTCATTTCGGGATTTTATTGCATTGGGAGGCCTATAGAACCCTAGAACATAAATGTCAGGTTTGAGTTCACCTGCTGGTAGCACTGGGGTTCACTTTGCAGATGACTGCAGTTCCAGTCTCCACCAGCAGGTGGCTCCCAGAAGCCAGCAGGTTCTTGTCAGCCACACCTGGCTCCAGCTGCCAGGTGAATATTTAAGACTGCTCCTCCCATCCCCCAGGGTGTCACTATCCTGTCTGATTGCCTCCTTGCTACCAGATTGTGCCCGATAACTTTCCTGCACCCTTCTGCCTTGTTCCCAGTCGTGTGCCCCCTTCTTTGCATCCCTGTCGCCTTTGTCCCTTATGTTGTAGATATTAAGCTAGATTCACGTACCTCGGCGCATCTTTCTGCCGGCGTAGCGTATCTTCTTTACGCAACGCTGAGAGGCAAGCATGGTATTCACAAAGCAAATGCTCTCAACGTTGCGCCGTTGTAGCGTATAGTTGTCGGCGTAAGCCGACGTAAGTCAAAGTAGGTGGAAGTGGGCGTGTAACATTTAAATGAAGCGTGATCCCATGCAAATGATGGGCTGAGCTTCAAAAAACAAACTGCACATGCGTCGTATCTTAGACGCATCCCAGTGCGCATGCTCACAGTCACGTCAAAATAACTGGCTAAGATACGTCAAAACACTGCCTACGACGTGAATGTAACCTACGCACAGCCCTATTCACGTACTACGTAAACGACGTAAAAATCGACGGCGTTCGTTCCCTGGTCCATACCTTTGCATTGGTTGCACCCCCTATATGAGGAATAACTTTACGCCGGACGTAACCCTTACGCCAATCGCTTAAAACATGCCAAAGATTTGAGAAGAATCAAAAAGTAAAGCTACCAAGAACCCATTATTTTCCAGTGCTGTCATATTCCTGCAACCTACCTGATGTGCCCAGAAGTACAAGGTTTTCAGTGCTCAGAGACAAGGCCAAGGTAAGGAAGGATGAAACTAGACCAGCACTCAACAAGACACATACATTGAAATGTCAAGACTGGGCCAAGATAGATCTGAAGATGGATTTTTCAAAGGTTTTATGGACTGATAAGATGAGAAGGACTCTTGATGGACCAGATGGATGGGCCTGTGGCTGGATCAGTACCGGGCACAGAGCTCCACTTGAACTCAGACACCAGCAAGGGGGAGGTGGGGTACTGGTATGGGCCGGTATTATTAAAGATGAGCTAGCTGGACCTTTTCGGGTTGAAGATAGACTCAAAATTTACTCCCAAACCTACTGCTAGTTTTTAGAAGACACTTTTTTCAAGCAGTGGTACAGGAAAAAAAGTGCAGGACCATGGATCTGCATTTGTAAACACACAGATCCACGTCCTGTCAGATGTGAGAGGAGGCCGATGTGTGTTGCCAGTACAGAGGAACACCGTTCGGTCTCCTCCCCTTGTGAATTTTAGTCGATCAAAGAAATGAACGATTAATCGAACAATTAATCGTTAATATCCGCAGCCCTAATATATATATATATATATATATATATATATATATATACACACACATACTTCTTTCTTTCTTTCTTGCTCCTCTTCCTTCTCTTCTTTTCTACCTCCCTATGTTCCTTTTTTCTTTCTCTCTTTATTTTTTCTTTCTGCTCTTCTTTTGCTTTCCTTCATTCCCTCCTGCCTTGCTCCTCTTCCTTTTCTTCTACCTCCCTATGTTCCTTTCTCTCTCTCTCTCTCTCTCGTTTGAATTCTCTCTGAAGAATAGCTGGTTGTTAAGGAGCGGGCCAGGAAGCTGGCTGTTAACAACCGATGACTCATCAGCTGTCAGCAGGTTTCCCCACTGACAGCTGAACGTAAAAAATGCAGACAATGAAAAAAAAATAATGAAAAAGACCCTGGTACAAGGAACCCACCTCTGTGCAAAATTTTCGGCCCATATCACTCCTCAACCTAGATACTAAAATCTACGCCAAACTCATAGCCAATAGGCTAGTCGACCTGATGCCCCTTACTCATCCACAACGACCAATCTGGTTTCACGAAAGGGAGACAAACATTCGATGCCACTCGTAAGATAATCAATATAGTCCATAGCGCTGGCTCGTCGCGGACGCCTTCTTTGCTCCTCTCTTTGGATGCAGAGAAGGCGTTCGACAGAGTACATTGGGAATACATGAGAGCAACCCTCATTAAATTTGGCTTTCAAGGACCAATATTATCGGCTATACTGGCATTATACTCCTCCCCCTCAGCCCAGGTCTACACTTCAGAGATGCTCTCTAAACCGTTCTCTATCACGAATGGCACCCGACAAGGATGCCCCTTGTCCCCGCTCATATTCAACTTGGTGATGGAACCCTTAGCAGAACATGTGAGAGTCCACCCTACGCTCACTGGCATTAAAATAGGTATGGTGGATCACAGGATTAATCTGTTTGCGGATGACGTGATATTAATGATAACTGACCCCCTTTCCTCCCTGGCTTCGGTACAATCATTGTTGCAGAGGTTCAGTAATGTCTCCTACTACAAGGTCAACGAACATAAATCTCACATTTTAGAATTAGGCTTAGACGCCATCACGAGTAATATCCTCAGGAATACATACCCGTACTCCTGGGCAGACACTGGAATAACATATTTAGGTATCACTCTTTCTAAATCCTCAAAAAACCTCTTCGCCCTCAACTACCCTAATCTTAAACAAATGCTGATCCGAGACACTGCTAAACTTTCTAAACACAAATTTTCTTGGGCAGGCCGCCTAGCAGCCTTTAAAATGATGCTGCTACCCAAGTTGTTATACATCTTCCGTACACTACCTATACCCCTTCCGCGCTCTTACCTCAACTCTCTGCAATCCATCCTGTCTCAATTTGTGTGACAAGGCAAAAGAGCGAGATGCAGTCATATGAAACTCATTAAACACAGATCGGTGGGAGGGATGGGTCACGTAGACTACTATTTAGCCACTATACTCTCACAAATGACGGAATGGTTTTCCAAATCACCGACTACACTTTGGAGCGCAATAGAAAACGCCATGACGCAGGGCCCTAACCTGTCAACCTGGCTTTTTAGTGTCACCGCCAAAACTGTGCCACTGACCCTCTACTCTCCTACCATTCAAGCATCCGTCAAAGCATAACACTCAATGGCCGAATCATATAACCAAACCCGTACCCGTCCCCCTTGAGACACTCAAACTGTTATCTCCAGACCTAACCATCCCTACCATGGATGAAATTAGCACTGGATTACAGCGCTCTGGGTGACCATGTAGATTAATTGTACATAAAGATACATAAAAATAGAAGTAATAATCTAGTCCATTGGGTACGATCGTAACAATATCCAATGTAGGGATAGCTGTAGATGCTCAGGGCTGCTCTCTCCAGGAGCGAAGTCAGCTCAAACCATACAAGAGAAAAACAAGAACAAGAAAGCGCCGCTGAGTGATCTGATTTTATTATCAACAACAATAGTATTCCAACACTTACATCTAGAGGCACTCTGATGCAGTCTGGGATGCTGGTGTCAAGAGCTTCAGTGCGGTCCGGGAACCATGTGAGAAGCTGGAAGAGCCGTTCGATGGAGGAGAGTCAGCCGTTCTTAACCAGAAATGGGCCGACTTGCAAGTCCATGTGTAGATGTTGCTATGTTCTCAGCTGATCCGCCGCGCCGCTGGTCCGTGACGTCACTGAGACGGTGGCCGAGGAGGGACACAACGCGTTTCAGAGCCTGCGCTAGGTAAGCGAAAGACCTGCGTGCTCCTTTGTCAAGTGCAGTATGAGGACAAAGTTAGGGGATGTGAGTTATATATGTCACATGGTGGGGCACCAACCAATAGGAGAGCTTATAATACGAGTGGCTTGGGAAGCCAATCGCACATAGAGGGGAACAGTTTTAACATCTTTATACACAAAGTTAAAACGGAGGAAACTATAAGACGGCAATATTACATAAATACAAGTATAATGACGACATATGTTTGTGTGCGTTAGCTCTACAATAGAAATACTGACGCTGTACGGCACAGGGCTGCAAAGTGCTAATGGCACTGTGTTAAAGAGAGAAGTATTGTAATGTAATGGGGAATCTTAATTATATTATAAAAGTATTGAGAAAGGGGATAAGATTAAAAACAGATAAAGGTTTAAAAAGGTGTAAAATAAGTGTATATTATAATGTCATAAAAAGAGAAGGAGGGGGGAACAGAGAGGTCACGGGTAGTGTCATGCACTTGAGTGCATGCACGTTTGTGAATATGCACACACGTCTTTATGTGCATATACATATAATTATAATTAGTCAGAAACACAATCAAAGGATGTGGAAGTACGATACTTGTTGCACAATGTGTGTCGCCCAAGTAAGAAAGTTTAACAGGAATATATTACATGTTTGGCAGTGTATATTAAAGGATGGTGTTAACGTCTAGTTCTTCATTTAAGCCTAGGGGCGTGAGACAATTTAGGGTAAAGATCCAAAATGTCTCTCGCTCGCATAAACATGAGAATCGTTCGGCTTCGGATAGTTTTTTGGGGATGGTTTCAATGACCCATACCCGCAGACCATCACTGGATTGAGCTTGGTGCTCAAGGAAGTGGCGTGGTACACTGTGCTCGTCACAGCCAGCTTCGATGAGTTGTCGGTGGGTGCCAAATCGCTGTCTTAGCGGGTTAATGGTCCGACCAACGTATAATAGTTTGCAAGGGCACATGAGGCAATATACAACATAATCTGTAGAACAGTTATAAAAATTATCTCGTTTATAAGTTTTGTCTCTATGAGTGAACTCTTTTTGACCATGGGTTATAAAACGGCATGTTTTGCAGCGAGATTTGTTGCATCTAAACATTCTTGTAATTGGCAACAGGCAGGTAGCACTATTAGGTTTAGGATCTTTTAATCTGCTAGGGGCAATTTTATTTTTTAGTGTAGGGGCCCTCCTATATGTAACCTTTGGTTTGTCACACAGAACAGTATCTAAGTGGGGGTCTTGTTTTAGAATATTCCAATGCCTGGTCAAGATGTTTTCCATTTTTTGGTATTGGTCATGGAAGCCAGTAATAAATCGTACCATAGATTTTTCGGGCGATTTTTTTGGTTTTGTTTTTTTGCCCGGAAGAAAGATCCTGTGGGCTTGGTCTGCTAATGGTTCAGGGTAACCTTTTTCTAAAAAATTTTGTTTAAGGTGTGCACTCTGAGAGATGTAATCACTGTCTCTTGTACAGTTTTGTCGGAGTCTGCAGAACTGACCTTTTGGTATATTTTTTATCCACTGTGGGTGATGACAACTGTTGTAGTGCAAGTAGGAATTGCCCGCTGTGGGCTTTGTGTAGTTACAGGCAAAAATATTATGATTTTCATGACAAAGCTTGAGGTCAAGGAAAGCCAAGCGGTCCCACACAAAGGTAAAAGAGAGGCCTAAAGCATTGTTGTTGCAATAGTCAACAAACTGGTTGCCTAGAGGGGAGGGGCCATCCCAAATGATGACGATATCATCGATATAACGCCCGTAAAAAATGATGTGACGGCAAAAAGGGTTTTCTTGCAGAATGAATGTCTTCTCCCAAAGGCCCATTGTTAAGTTGGCATAGGAGGGGGCAAAATTGGCCCCCATGGCTGTACCATGGGTCTGAAGATAGAAATCGCCTTCAAAGTAAAAGTAGTTGTGGTTAAGGCAGAATGCCGTAGCTTCAAGGATAAAAGCCATCTGCCTAGAATTAAGCATAGAGTCAGACAACAGGACGTTTTGGACAGCTGACAATCCTATATCGTGAGGGATCGATGTGTATAGGGAATTTACGTCTAAGGATAGCCAGGAGTAGCCCTCTTG
Organism: Rana kukunoris; assembly: GCA_029574335.1. Taxonomy (NCBI): domain Eukaryota; kingdom Metazoa; phylum Chordata; class Amphibia; order Anura; family Ranidae; genus Rana; species Rana kukunoris. The sequence goes on from JAJQKJ010002504.1 coordinate 159,442, forward strand.
CCACGAGTATGATGATAACAGTTCCATCAAGTGTATTGAGTCGCGTATGTAGGACGGGAGTTGTTGGGATAGGGGTTGTAGAAAGGAATCAATATTTATATTTATGACATTATAATATACACTTATTTTACACCTTTTTAAACCTTTATCTGTTTTTAATCTTATCCCCTTTCTCAATACTTTTATAATATAATTAAGATTCCCCATTACATTACAATACTTGTTATCTCTTTACCAAAGTGCCATTAGCACTTTGCAGCCCTGTGCCGTACAGCGTCAATATTTCTATTGTAGAGCTAACACACACACACAAACATATATCGTCATTATACTTGTATTTATGTAATATTGCCGTCTTATAGTTTCCTCCGTTTTAACTTTGTGTATAAAGATGTTAAAACTAGGGTTGTCCCGATACCGATACCAGTATCGGTATCGGTACCGATACCGAGTATTTGCGGGAGTACTTGTACTCCCGCAAATACCCCCGATACCAGAATAGAATACTCGCCCCCCCCTCCCCCGCACCATCGCCGCATCGCACCATCGCCGCATCCCCGCCGCTTAGTTAATACAGGCGGGGAAGATAACAGCTTTCATTTGAATAGCTGTATCGTTTCCCGCGGCACGGCAGGAAACGATACAGCTATTCAAATGAAAGCTGTTATTTTACCCGCCTGTATTAACTAAGCGGCGGCAGCGGCGATGCAGGATGTAGGTATATGGGAACTGGCTGCATATATGGGGCTGACATAGCTGGGGGTGATATAGCTGCATATATGGGGGTGACATAGCTGCATATATGGGGGTGACATAGCTGCATATATGGGGGTGACATAGCTGCATATATGGGGGTGACATATATGCAGCTATGTCACCCCCATATATGCAGCCATGTCACCCCCATATATGCAGCCATGTCACCCCCATATATGCAGCCATGTCACCCCCATATATGCAGCCATGTCACCCCCATATATGCAGCCATGTCACCCCCATATATGCAGCCATGTCACCCCCATATATGCAGCCATGTCACCCCCATATATGCAGCCATGTCATCCCCATATATGCAGCTATGGGGGTGACATAGCTGCATATATGGGGGTGACATGGCTGCATATATGGGGGTGACATGGCTGCATATATGGGGGTGACATGGCTGCATATATGGGGGTGACATGGCTGCATATTTGGGGGTGACATAGCTGCATATATGGGGGTGACATGGCTGCATATATGGGGGATATGGAGGTGACATCGCTGCATATATGTGGGTGACATGGCTGCATATGTGTGGGGACATGGCTGCATATGTGTGGGGACATGGCTGCATATGTGTGGGGACATGGCTGCATATGTGTGGGGACATGGCTGCATATGTGTGGGGACATGGCTGCATATGTGTGGGGACATGGCTGCATATGTGTGGGGACATGGCTGCATATGTGTGGGGACATGGCTGCATATGTGTGGGGACATGGCTGCATTTGTGTGGGGACATGGCTGCATTTGTGTGGGGACATGGCTGCATTTGTGGGGGGACATGGCTGCATTTGTGGGGGGACATGGCTGCATTTGTGGGGGGACATGGCTGCATTTGTAGGGGGACATGGCTGCATTTGTGGACACGGCTGCATTTGTGGACACATTTAAAAAAAAAAAAAAGTATAGGTATTTGGTATCGGCGACTACTTGAAAAAAAGTATCGGTACTTGTACTCGGTCCTAAAAAAGTGGTATCGGGACAACCCTAGTTAAAACTGTTCCCCTCTATGTGCGATTGGCTTCCCAAGCCACTCGTATTATAAGCTCTCCTATTGGTTGGTGCCCCACCATGTGACATATATAACTCACATCCCCTAACTTTGTCCTCATACTGCACTTGACAAAGGAGCGCGCAGGTCTTTCGCTTACCTAGCGCAGGCTCTGAAACGCGTTGTGTCCCTCCTCGGCCACCGTCTCAGTGACGTCACAGACCAGCGGCGCGGCGGATCAGCTGAGAACATAGCAACATCTACACATGGACTTGCAAGTCGGCCCCTTTCTGGTTAAGAACGGCTGACTCTCCTCCATCGAATGGCTCTTCCAGCTTCTCACATGGTTCCCGGACCGCACTGAAGCTCTTGACACCAGCATCCCAGAATGCATCAGAGTGCCTCTAGATGTAAGTGTTGGAATACTATTGTTGTTGATAATAAAATCAGATCACTCAGCGGCGCTTTCTTTTTCTTGTTTTCCTACCATGGATGAAGGTTCGTATGACTTCTACCTCTGACCTCTGCACCGTGACAGCCACTAAGTCATTCTCGCAAGTCCAAACAGACTTTCAAGCTCCCGTCAAACACTAATATACTTACTATAGATTACAAAACTGCTTGGCAAAACACCCCTCTCTAGAAGGCTCCATACCTCTACATCTGTGGAACTACTACTTCTCTGACACACACAAACCCAGAGGCACCTCCATACTATACTCCACTTTACAAGACAAGACCATCTTCCACAAAACAAACCCTTTGCTGCCTGGGAAGTGGACGTTCAAAGCCAGTTTTCCGATCAGCAATGGCAGAAAGCAATTCGGTCTGTCTATAAATACACGTCGTGCACCGCCCTATGGGAACTTACCCAAAAGATACTCATGAGATGGTACATGACACTATATAGAATGGCAAAATTCTGTACTAACACACTTATGCTGGAGAGAATGCAACCTGCCTGGTACGCTTATACACATCTTCCGGTCCTGCCCATCTATAAGACAACTCTGGTCTGATGTGGAGAGAATGCTGCAGGAGATCCTCCGTCTCCCCATAAAGCTGTCGCCCCCCACCTAGCTGTCCTCAATTTAACTATTGATGACATACCACCAAACCTCCGACTAGTGACCACCTATGTTCTGTTAGCAACAAAATTGTTGATTGCCAGAAAATGGAAAACGAAAGATGCCCCTAGACTCACAGAAGTAACTACTCTGGTACATGCTCACTATTCCTATGAAAATGTCTTAGCCCAAGGGAAATCCACATGTTCTAAACTGACTGACCTCTGGAGTCCATGGTCTCATTGGTACGCGAACACATACAAAAGATGATGATTTACTGTCGTACAATACACCCAGCTGATGGTGCTCCCCCCCCCCCTTATCTCCCTTTACTTGCCCTACCCTTCCCCTCCTCTAATTTTGTTGATGTTATAATACACAGCTAGTTTCTGACGTAATTGCTTTTCAGTGTGTACAACTTGAATATGTGCCATTTCTATATTGTATTTTTCACTCCTGTTACGCAGGTTTACCTGTACTTTTGGAAAATCAATAAAAACTATTTGAAATAAAAAGACCCTGGTATGGATTTTAAGAGGAACCCCACGCCAATTTTTTTTTTAAACGGTGTGCCCCCCCCTCCAAATTCATACCAGACCCTTATCCGAGCATGCAGCCTGGCAGGTCAGAAATGGGGGTGGAGGGGGGGGGGGGGTATGATCAAGCACCCCCGCTTCTGAATCATACCAGGCCACATGCCCTCAACGTGCCCCCGGGGGGTTTTCCCCCCACAACCCTGGGCGGTGGTTGTGGGGGGCTAATTGGAATTTAGAATCCCCCAGACCCCACCCCCTCCAAAGTCACAGGAGTGTGAATGGGGCCTTAATTGCCCACCCCTGCCTAAGAAGCAATTATCCAGAGTATGCGTCTTTTTAGTGTGTTACTTTGTCTGTGATTTCCCCTACAGGTAGAGCATTGTGGAATCCTCTGCTTAATATCATCCAGCTCACTATCATTATACAGAGAAATGTTTACATCATCAGTATTCATACAACGCAAGTTCCATGTTCAGGTCAGCAATTTATCATCACGTACCTGTATCCACGGCAACCGCAGAGTGTATGGGAATGTACAGGGAGGAACATTATGTCCTTTGATAGGTGTTTGTAGGTATGATGGCTGTTTATGCCTTGGAAAGTGGATTAATGGCACAGGAACCCCCAGGATTTCAATCGATGGGAGACGATCGTGTAACTGGACCGGATTACTTGGATTCCTGCCTTCACTGGCCACCAATGGAAGGGGTAATTTCTCCACCGGCCACCAATGTAAGGGGCCAATTCTACACTGACCACTAATGTAAGGGGCCACTTTTAGACTGACCACCTGTGTAAAGGGTCACTACTACACTGACTACCACGTAAAGAGGTACGTTACCACTAACCACCAACCTAAAGGGTCACATCCCCACTAACCACGAATGTAAGGGAAGACTTCTGCACTGACTGTCAACGTAAGGGGTCACTTCTCAATGACATCAATGTAACGGGTTACTTCTACACTGACCACCAGTGTAAGGGGGCTCAATAAAAAGGGCAACTTTATTGACCACCAATGTAAGGGAGCCTTCTACACAGACTACCAGTTTATGGGGCCACTTCTACAATTACTGCCAATGTAAGCGGTCACTTCCACAATGCCCACCAATGAAAGGGATCACTTCTACACTGACCATTACCGTCAACAAAAGGGGCCACTTCTACACTATCCACCAATGTATTGGGCCATTTCTACACTGACCACCAATGTAAGGGGTCACTTTTACACTGACCACCGCTGTAAGAGGGAACTTCCACAAAACCAACAATGAAAAAGGTCACTTCTACACCAACCACCAATATAAGGGGGTCACATCTATATTAATCACTAATCACCAATGGCAGGGGTCACTTCCACACAACCACCAATGTAAGGGGTCATCACTTCTACACTGAACACTAATCACCAATGTAAGGGAACACTTCTACACCGACCGCCAATGTAAGAGGGGACTTCTGCGCCGACCACCAAGGTAAGGGGGCACTTCTACACCGACCGCCAACATAAGGGGGCACTTCTACACCGACCGCCAACGTAAGGGGGCACTTCTACACTGACCGCTTATGTAAGGGGGCACTTCTACACTGACCGCCAAAGCAAGGGGGCACTTCTACACTGACCGCCAAAGCAAGGGGGCACTTCTACACTGACCGCCAAAGCAAGGGGGCACTTCTACACTGACCGCCAAAGCAAGGGGGCACTTCTACACTGACCGCCAAAGCAAGGGGGCACTTCTACACTGACCGCCAAAGCAAGGGGGCACTTCTACACTGACCGCCAAAGCAAGGGGGCACTTCCACACAACCACCAATGTAAAGAGCCATGTGCCCACTAACCACCAATGAAAGAGATCACTTCTGCACCGATCTTCAATGTAATGGGCCATTTATCCACTGACTACAAATGTTAAGTGATCACTTCTACATTGACTAACAATGTAAGGGGGTCAAAAAATGTATTTCACTGTGTTTCTTTTTAGGTCATTATTATTCTTTGATTCATTTCATGAACCATCATCTGTAGGTCTTATAATTTTAGTGGGGATTCCCTGGGACCTAAAAAAAAAAAAAAAAAAACATTTCAAGCGTTCCTCTCTGGTGAAAAGGTTGAGAAAGGCTCCTTTAAAGTAACCAACCCCCCTTGCATATGAAAAAAAAAAGAATCCCTCAAAGCCAAGGAACCATTCTTCCCATCAAACTCTCTGTGGTATTGGCCACGTGGCCAGCATGCTCAATCTGAAGTCTACAAGCGGTTTCCTATAAGACATGCCAGACAGAGTTATTAGCAGGAGCCAACAGGCCAGACCTTCGCTTTGCACACAGTGTGATGATTGCAGCCCAATCGCAGCAGGACGCTGCACAGCAATCTCTTGGTGTGAATCACCATATCGTAATCACAAGTCCAATTTACATTACGACGCGGCTTCGCATCTCTCTGTCACATTATGACGGCCGGTATGCTCAACATCAACTTCGAGTGCGACTAGTAGACTCTTGGAAAAGGTCAGGGAAGGAGGAAGATGCAATCTAGAAGAAATAACCGTGATGTAAACCATATGACAAGGACAAATACGGCACTGTACAGGAGACTGGGATATTGCATGTACACCACGGCTCAATGTCCCGCGGGAGAATCCCGTCTCCGCTGAATGCCTGTCAGACTGATGAATCAAGAAGAGATACAGGCCTCGATTCACATTGTTTCACACCATTTCCATTGTGATTTTCCTCCCACAGCCTCCAATTACTCGTCCTTCACTGGTGAGGTGAACATTAACTGCATGAATGCCACAAAAAGAAGACAGAAAGGCAGGGGTTGGGTGGGGGGTACCATTGCTGCACAAACATTAAAGAGAACCTGTCAGACATTTAAAGGCTGAACTCGGACCTTTTTTTTTTTCTTGCCGTACATACGGTTTTACGCACCGACGTTCGGCTTCTTTCGGGAAGTCGTGACGCGCTGTATGCGCCGGTGGGAAGCATGTCAATCAATTAGCATGTGAATAGGAATGCCCAGTCCCGCACGATTACCTACCCGGAAGCCGCGGTGAAAATATAGATAAAACGCTATGTAAGGCAAGAAAAAAAAAAAGAAGATCAGCATAATTTCATTATCACAATTCGGCTCAATGTAATGTTAGAATAGTTTTTTATGGGTGAACCGCCGCTTTACACGGCTTACTCTGATTTGACTACACACTGTGAGCTTCTCACAATGTGCATTAGAAGCTGCAGCAAGTCAGATAGAGCTCCGTCTTATTTCCTGTCTGGAGGACATTTATCATTATTTACCCTTTCCCCCCCCATTCATTAGATTTCAGTTCTTTCAAGCATGGAGGGCTTAGCATCACATGTGGGCTAAGGCAGTCTTCATGCAAATCAGTCTGCCTTGCAATGTGCCCACTCCTCCAGACTGATATTCAGATACTTAACCACTTGCTTACTGGGCACATATACCCCCTTCCTGCCCAGGTGAAATTTCAGCTTTCAGCACTGCGACGCTTTACATTAAAATTGCTCGGTCATGCGACGTGCCTCCCAAACAAAATTGACGTCCTTTTTTTCCCACAAATAGAGCTTTCTTTTGGTGGTATTTGATCACCTCTGCGTTTTTTTTTTTTTTTTTGTGCTATAATAAATATCCCATTTAAAAAAGTTTAGGCCGTTATGTATTCTACATATTTTTGGTAAAAAAAAAAAAAGCGTAAAAAAAAATAAGCGTATAGTGATTGGTTTGCGCAAAAGTTATAGTGACTACAAAATAGGGGATAGAATTTTGACATTTTTTTTATTTTTTTACTAGTAATACGGCGATCTGCCAATTTTGACAGGACTGCGATATTGCGGCGGACACATAGGACACTTTTGACACATTTTTGGGACCATTCACATTTATACAGCGAACAGTGCTATAGAAATGCATTGATTACTGTATAAATGTGACTTTTAGGGAAGGGGTTAACACTAGGGGGGCATGGAAGGGGTTAAATGTGTGTCCTGGGTGTGTTCTAACTGTGTGTGGAGGGGACTGACTGGAGAAGGTGACCGATGCTGTGTCCCTATGTACAAGGGACACAGCATCTGTCTCCTCTCCCTGACAGGACGTGGAGCTCTGTGTTTACACACAGAGCTCCATGTCCCTGCTCGGAATTTTTTTTTTTTTTAAATTGTGACATTCATTAAATCAAAAAGTAAAAAATATTATGTTTTTTTTTTTCAAAATTGTCACTGTTCTTTTGTTTATAACGCAAAAAATAAAGACCACAGAGGTGGTCAAATACCACCAAAAGAAAGCTCTATTGGTGGAGAAAAAAAAAGGGATTTTTAAATACAGCTTACCTGTAAAATCCTTTTCTTGGAGTACATCACGGGACACAGAGCGGCATATTCATTACTATATGGGTTATATGGAGTACCTTCAGGTGTGGACACTGGCAATCTCAAACAGGAAGTCCCCTCCCTATATAACCCCCTCCCCTAGAGGGAGTCCCTCAGTTTTGTAGCAAGCAGTATGCCTCCCAAAATGTTTCCCCAAAAGAGGGGTGGGAGCTCTGTGTCCCGTGATGTACTCCAAGAAAAGGATTTTACAGGTAAGCTGTATTTAAAAATCCCTTTTTCTTTCTCGTACATCACGGGACACAGAGCGGCATATTCATTACTATATGGGATGTCCGAAAGCAATGCTTTAATGAGGGGAGGGAGACATCTTCCAAAGAAGGATTTAAATTAGAGGTATACTCAAATACTAGTAAATCCAACTTAAACGAGAAATGTAAATCTCCAATCAAATCAAGGGAGCCCCCTCAGATCCTGAGGAGCTTGAATCGCGGCCTGTAGTATTGACTGCCCAAAGGCTGTATCCGCATTCCTTCTTACGTCCATTTGATAAAATTTTGTAAACATGTGGACTGACGACCACGTTGCTGCCTTGCATATTCGAGCCATAGAGATCTGATGATGATGTGCTGCCCAGGAGGTGCCCATGGCCCTGGTAGAATGGGCCTTTGCCGACAAAGGAGGAGGCAACCTCTTCAAACCGCAGGCCTGAACGATTAATTGTTTAATCCATCTTGCGATGGTGGATCAAGCAGCTGCCTGACCCATCTTGGGCCCTTCTGGTAAAACGAACACCACATCTGTTTTCCGAACTTTCTCTGTAGCTTTAAGATAGGCCTTTATGGCCCTGACAATATCCAACGTATGCAGCAACCCCTCCTTTCTAGAGGTGGGTTTTGGAAGAAGGATGGAAGTACCACATCCTGGTTCAGGTGGAAACTGGATATAACCTTTGGTAGAAAGGAAGAATGAGGACGGAACCCCGCCCTATCATTATGTAAAAATGAGATATGGTTCCTTACAAGATAAGGCTGCCAATTCCGATACTCTCCTGGCCGAAACTATGGTGATCAGAAATACCGACTTTCTAGTCAGTAAAACCAAAGGTACCTCAGCCAACGGCTCAAGGGGTTGTTTCTGTAGAGTGGACAGGACAAGATTTAAGTCCCATGGACAAATTGGTGACTTGACAGGAGGATTAATACGCAAGACCCCCTGTAAGAAGGTCTTTACCAGCGAGTGGGTGGCCAGCAGCCTCTGAAACCACACTGACAGAGCTGAGATCTGTCCCTTGATTGTGCTTAGTGCCAGGCCTTTATCCACTCCTAGCTGGAGAAAACTTAACACCCTATCAATAGTATATTTGTGGCAATTCCATCTTTTGGATTCCCACCAGCCTACGTAGTTCCTCCACACCCTGTAATAAATCACCCTGGAGACCGGCTTTCTAGCCCTAATCAGGGTAGGAATTACCTGCCTAGACAGACCTCTACCCCTGAGAATCAGGGATTCAGCCTCCAGGCCGTCAAATTTAGACGCTGTAATGTAGGGTGGAGGATCGGGCCTTGTGAGAGTAAGTCTGGTTGTAGAGGAAGAGTCCAAGGGTCTCCCACTGCCATCTTCAGGACTAGTGAGTACCAAGTCCTCCGGGGCCAAGCCGGAGCTACTAGAATGACTGGCTTGTGCTCCACTCTGATCCTGCGCAACAGGCGAGGGAGTAACTGTAGCGGAGGGAATGCATATAGAAGTTTGAATTGATGCCAAGGGCAAACCAACGCATCGGTTCCGCAGGCCATAGGATCCCTCGCTCGAGACACGAACCTGTCTAGTTTCTTGTTGAACCTGGATGCCATTATATCTACGTCCGGCATTCCCCACCTCTGGCAGATTGTCTGAAAGACCTGGGGATGCAGAGACCACTCCCCTGGCAACAGACTCTGGCGACTTAAGAAGTCTGCCTGCAGGTTGTCCACTCCGGGAATGAATATCGCCGAAATGCAGGGTACATGAACCTCTGCCCACTGAAAAATCAAGCTCACCTCCCTCTGAGCGGCCTGACTCCTAGTTCCCCCTTGGTGGTTTATGTATGCCACCGCCGTGGCATTGTCTGACTGGATTCTCACCGGGAACCCCTGTAATCTGGAGGTCCATGCCAGAAGGGCTAGGCGAGCAGCTCTGATCTCCAAGATATTGATGGGGAGCTGCCTCTCTGCTTTCACCCAAGTTCCCTGGCGAGAGAACCCCCCGAAGACCGCCCCCCAGCCTGCCAGGCTGGCGTCTGTGGTAACTACCTTCCAGACAACAGGGCTGAAGGATTTTCCCTTTAGAAGATTCTGAGGGTTCAACCACCAGGCCAGGCTTTGTCGGACCCTTGATGATAGCGTCAAAGGGGACTCTAAGGCATGTGCCCTCTTGCCCCAGGCTGCTAGAATGGCTGCCTGTAGGACGCGAGTGTGGATCTGAGCGTATGGTACTGCCTCGAACGTGGCCACTAGCTTGCCTAGTACTCGCATACACAGGCGAATAGTTGGTTTTTTCTTGTTTAGAACCAACTGAACCAACCCCTTGAAAGCCTCGATCTTTACAAGGGGCAGGAACACCCTTTGCTGTTCTGTGTCTAACCTCATGCCGAGGTATTCCAACTGCTTTGTAGGCTGGAACGCTGACTTTCCCCGGTTTAGGACCCAGCCGAATCCTTCGAGGTACCGAACCGTGAGGTTTACTGCCTGTTGCAGACCCGGCCGTGAGTGATCTATGATTAAAAGGTCGTCCAAGTATGCTAGGACTGTGACCCCTTGGATCCTTAAATTGGCCAGAACTGGGGCTAGGATCTTCGTGAATACCCGGGGGGCCGTGGCCAGCCCGAAGGGGAGCGCCCTGAATTGGAAGTGTCGCTGCCCCACCGCGAAGCGTAAAAAATCTTTGATGCGACTGAAAGATTGGTACATGAAGGTAAGCATCCTTTATGTCTATGGAGGCCAGAAAATCGTCCCTCTGAAGCGCGGCGGCTGCTGACCGGATGGATTCCATCCGGAAGGAACGAACCCTTAGGTAACCGTTTAACCTTTTTAGGTCCAAGATTGGCCTGACATCGCCGTTGGGCTTTGGTATGACAAAGAGATTGGAATAGAAACCTAGCCCTTGCTCTTGGGCTGGCACCCCTATTATTACGTCCTGGCAAAGCAGGTGATCCAAAGCTGCCAGCAATGAGGCCTTCCTTGCTGGATCCTTTGGTAGCCTTGATTCTTGAAAATGAGGCGGAGGACACCTTAGAAACTCCAGTCTGTAGCCTGTGGTTACAGATGCCCGGACCCATTTGTCGGGGATCTTGGCTTCCCAAACTTCTGAGAAGAAACGAAGCCTTCCCCCCACCCGCGAGAGTGGGGGCTCCCCTTCATAAGGCAGACTTAGGGGCTGTCTTTGTCGGCTTGCGATACCATGGCCTCTTACCCCCAGGGGCCTGTCCCTGCGATCTACTGTTAACGTTGGATCGTGCAGGCGGCCGTCGATACTGCCTGGAATTTGAGGGCCCCGAGACAGGAAAGAGCTGCCTTTTAAATGTAGGACCCCGGAATGTCTTTTTGACCGGTAAAAGGGTACTCTTGCCACTTGAAATAGTCTGAATATATTTATCCAGATCCTCTCCGAAGAGTCGTCCTCCATGGAAGGGAAACCCTGCCAGAAGCTTTTTGCATGGGGGCTCCGCCGCCCAGTTCTTCAACCATAAGAGCCTTCTCATGTGCACCAAAAATAGTGATAAACGAGAGGCCTGCTGGATGGAATCTTTTATAGCATCTACAGCAAAACACAGAGCTCTGGGAATGTCAGAAAACTCTTCTGCTTGTTGGGTAGGCATGTCCTTTAACATTTCTTTTGTCTGGTCTTTTAACGCCTGACAAACTCCAATTGCAGCCACAGCTGGCTGTACCACTGCTCCTGCCGTAGCAAAGGATGCTTTTAAAAGTGTCTCTAACCGTTTATCAACCGGATCTTTAAACATATGTATGTTTTCCACCGGGCAAGTTAGTGATTTATTCACACATGAGATGGCTGCATCCACTACTGGGAGCCTCCACCTCTTGGAGAATTTTTCCTCCATGGGGTAAATGACCGCAAATCTTTTCGGTGGCAGAAAAATCCTGTCCGGCCGTACCCAATCCCGAAAGATCAATTCCTCCAAGAGAGGATGGACCGGAAAAACTGCGTTGCTTAACGGAGCTTTCAAAGAGCCCAGAGAGGATACCGGAGGAACCTGAGGCTCTGGCAATGGTAAACTAAATGCCGAGCGGACCATGTCCGTCAAAGACTGTACCCACAGTCTTTCTGTCTGGGAGTCTGAAAATGGTTCCTCAGAGGCAGATCCCTCAATCCCTGAACCCTCTTGGTTCAGGTCTAGTTGATCCTCCTGTGATTCCAATTCCTCCGGAGAGAGAATCTCAGCATCTGAGGATACACCTCTTGGTGATGGGGATCTAACCCGTTTCTTACCAGGAATAGCTCTAGCGATCAATGCTGCTATTCTCTCTTCTAGCCCCCCTAGGGATACGGCTAGCATCTCCTCTGTGATAAACACAGGGCTGGGCTGATCTGGGCCAGCCTCCGCACCAGATCCCCCTAATGGCTCATCCAAGGCGCCCTTTATGTTAATAAGTTGCGGGGAAAGTATCGGCATATCATCAGAATCAGAGGGGGAACCCCTTTGTTTTTTTGGTCTTTTTTGTACCCTTTGACCCCGAACCTTTGGAAGCCATAATACAAAATCGAGGGACTCCGCCAACAACAACAGACTGTAGTGGCCAGGAGTACAAAACCAGAGCTTAGGGGACAATAGATCACTAATGCCCAAAAACTGATGGGGCCCCGTATGTTTTTCTTTTTTTTTTTTTTTTTTTTTTTTAAATATATATTATATATATTTCTTTTTTTTTTTTTTTTTTTAAACATACAGTGACCCCAAACTTAGTTTGCCAGCCTCCAACCTGCTGCAAAAAGGGGAATTTCTTGGCTTAACAAAAAAGGCATTGGAACAAAGTCCAGCATGTATTACCCCTCTTCCGCCACCGGGAGTCACTGTTCTGCCGCTCTGCGTCCTCTCCTTCTGAAATCAGCCTCAGACTGAGCACTGACAATGCCTGCTGATCTATAACAGCACAAGGCGCGTCCCTGTATGATGCCGCAGGCACGCCCCCCCCCGCCCTCCTCTCTGAACGGCGCGAAAAAACGTCTATAAGACGTGCGCGCGCACGCGCGCGTATGCCGGAAGCAGGAGGAACATGGAGGAGCCGCGCTGCTGGAGACCCAGGACTGCAGTATCAGGCGGCAGATTCAAACCCCCGGCCAGGTAGGACTCTCCAAAAGGCCCCATAGGGATCCTTACCAGTCCTAGGAAGAAAGCAGCAGGTTAGCTAGCAACACATTCTTAGACAGGGGAACCTAGTGATGGGGGAAAAAAGGGGTCATCCTGTCTTTCTCAGACATAGTGAGCAAGGTTGCCAATGCAGAGCATACTTAGGCTATCCCCCCTTTTAGGTTACCCCGGAGAGCCTGCTGTCGAACCAAGTCTCGCAGGCTCCCCCTTACCTGCTCCATGCTGCAGGATGTTTGTCCAGCAAAACGATCCAATCTTCTCCCATCTCCGTGGGTAGCGTAGTAGACCTTCAGGCCCTGGGGTCCTATGAAGGTACCCACTGTCCTGGACCTATATAGCACCCTGGCAAACAGGAACTTATGGTCTTTACAATCTCCAAGTCCTGGGCCCAGGGTCCAGCCCTCCAAAGAGGAGCATTATAGGCAAAACCCCACGGTTTGGGGCCCGGGTACTGTCCACTTTGGCACTGAGGCTCCTTGGACAGATCCGGTTAGCCCGCCCTTAATCCCAAGGATGTGGAGCAAAGCTATTCCGTGACCAACACCTAAGACACTGGCGAAAAAACTGAGGGACTCCCTCTAGGGGAGGGGGTTATATAGGGAGGGGACTTCCTGTTTGAGATTGCCAGTGTCCACACCTGAAGGTACTCCATATAACCCATATAGTAATGAATATGCCGCTCTGTGTCCCGTGATGTACGAGAAAGAAAACACAAAGATTTCATGTGGGTACAGTGTTGCATGACTGCGCAATTGTCATTCAAATTGTCATTCACCCCCTTCCTGGTATGGGCAGGAAGGGGGTGAAAATGTCCAGTATCGAAGTGGTTAAAGTGGTTGTATACCCAGTCAGATGACTTTTCTTTACTAGGACAATTGCAGGTTTTAAAATCATTTGCATCAGAAGATTGTCTCCTTACCTGCCCTCATTGCGAGATATATGTATTATTGTGGCTCGTGACGTAGCCCGCGCATGCGCCGTTTGTCCAAACTGGCCGGCAGCCCGAGACCTGGCCGGAAGAATGCAGAGTCTATGTCGGGGCTGCGTCATTTCCTATTGTCAACGTCAGCCCCGACATCACGCGATGCCAGCAACAGTCTCTGTCTCTGATTCGCTCGATGTTGGTTTCCATAGTCACCGGAAACTAAGACGAGGCTTGGATACTGCAATTGGTGCACATGCGCGAGATTACAGAGACAACAACGTAATACGGGCGGAAGTAAATGAGAATACAGGCACGGAACACCACAGTTAATATGGCAACGGCTATGACAGAGCAGCAGCGTTTCAAATATACAGTCTTTTAACAGTAAGAACGATTTTTGGGCTTACTCTTAGTGCCCATTTTATTCTTAATACATGTGTGGATTGTAATATTGATTAAATCAGTTTTTTTTGGACGAGTTTACTACCACTTTAAGGAAGGGAGGAGGAAACTGGGGAAAGCAAAATATAAGCCCTGTAATCTTCAGCTTTAAACGTTTTTAAGGAAAAGTGCTGCCAGGCAGCAGGCATAAAAAAGTGCCATTGACTATCTTTCCTTATTAATGAGATAGTACTCACTTGTAATCCCCTCTGAGCCTGAACTCTCTAAAGGCTCAACTTTGTTGAGCCGACGACTAAGCTCTACATAAACCCCGTCCACCGAAAACATCTCATTTGGCAGATAGAGGGGGCTTAAGGCTATAGGCAAATAGCCATTAGCAAACAGTGTTTTCAGGCAGCGGAGAAAGGAAATGAGGACTGTGGGGGGCATCATCCTCTATGCAGATCTTTATATCACTAGAGGGGTCACCAGCAGAAGGAAGGAGGTCCTGATTCCTCTATATCAGGTGTGTCCAAACTTTTTTCAAAGAGGGACAGATTTGATAAAGTAAACATGCGTGAGGGACGACAATTTTTCCTGACATTCTTTGAACCATTAAAATTTGGTCTAAGTGTGTTCCTCCAGGCAACTATTACACTGCCCAACAAGAATTATCTTGCCTTTGTAGCTGTGTGTGGCAAGAGATGAGCTTGGGCATGTTATTTAGATATACTGTATATATTTATTTTGTGGCCCCAACGAATGCCAGAGCGCTGCTCAGGACTAAGGATGAGCTTGGGCGTGTTATTTGGATACACCATATTTATTGGCATATAACACGCACAGGCTCACCATTGCCATGAACGCAGCCTCACCATTGCCATGGACGCAGCCTCACCATTGCCATGAATGCAGCCTCACCATTGCCTGAACGCAGCCTCACCATTGCCTGAACGCAGCCTCACCATTGCCATGAATGCAGCCTCACCATTGCCATGAACGCAGCCTCACCATTGCCATGAACGCAGCCTCACCAGTGCCATTAAAGCAGCCTCACATGTGCCATAATTGCAGCCTCACATGTGCCATAAATGCAGCCTCACATGTGCCATAAATGCAGCCTCACATGTGCCATGAATGCAGCCTCACATGTGCCATGAATGCAGCCTCACATGTGCCATGAATGCAGCCTCACATGTGCCATGAATGCAGCCTCACATGTGCCATGAATGCAGCCTTAATATTGCCATCAGTGCAGCCTGATCAATGCCCATCTGCAGCCTCAGAGGGCAGAGGGAGAAGGGTGGGACGAGTGCCGACAGATTATAAACAGGAGAATCTCTTGTTTACTCTGTGGCCTCTTTAATACAAAGTCCTGCCTCCTATTATAGACAGCACAGTCACCCAATGGCATCCCAGGAGACGGGACTTCCAATACAGACGCTGCTGAGTAAAGAGGAGATTCTCTTCATGTAATCTGTAGGCGCTCGTCCTGTCCCCTCCAAGGCAGTCCTGATGAATACGGTATATATATTTTGTCACAAACAATATATATATCCAAATCCCCAGGGGGGCCGTGTTAAATAAACAGGGGGGCCGCATTTGGCCCGCGGGCCAGACTGTGGACATGCCTGCTCTATATAGATCTTCAGCAGGCAGAAGGGGGCCCGATTCCTCTATAGACATCTTTAGTTATCACTAGAGGGGTCCCCAGCAGGCAGAAGGAGGTCCCGATTTCTCTATATAGATCTTTATATCACTAGAGGGATCACCAGCTAAAAGGAGGAAGGAGGTCCTGATCCCTCTATATAAATCTTTATATCACTAGAGGGGTCACCAGCACAAGGAAGGAAGTCCTGATAGTCTCTCTATAGATCTTCATATCACTAGGGGTCACCAGCAGGATGAAGGAGGTCCTGACTCCCCTATATGGATATTAATATCGCTAGAGGGATCACCAGCTAAAAGGAAGGAAGGGGGTCCTAGATTCTTCTATTTAGATCTATATATCACTAAAGGGATCACCAGCTAGAAGGAGGAAGAAAGTCCTGATTCTTCTATATAGATCTTTATATCACTAGAGGGGTCATAAGCAAGAGGAAGGAAGTCCTGATTCCTCTATATAGATCTTCAGCAGGCAGAAGGGGCCTGATTCCTTTATAGATATCTTTAGTTATCATCACTAGAGGCAGGGCCGCCATCAGGAATTATGGGGCCCCTTACACAACTTCAGGCATGGGCCCCCTGGAGCAGAGAACCGGGGGGGGTGCTGCCGCCGGTAATTGAGAACCGGAAAGGGGGGCGTGAATTGAGAAGCGAGGGGGTGCCAAAAAAATGGGGGGTGGGGGGTTGCCCTGGGGACCTCTGGGCCCCTTACAAAAAAAAATATATATATATAAAAAAATAATTATTAAAAAAATAATTATAAAAAAAAAATGAAAAGGGGAGGCCCTGAAGACCTCTGGGACCTTTAATACAATTTTTTAAAAATAAATAAAAAAATATTTATGAAAAAAGGGGGGGGGGGTTGCTATCCAGGGCCCTGGAGACCTCTGGACCCTTTAAAATATATATATATATATATATATATATATATATATATATATATAATAAAAATAATAAAAAAAGGGGGACCCCTGGGCACTTTAATAAATGAAAAACAATATTTTTATAAAAAAAAGGGGGGGTTGACATCCAGAGCCCTGGGGACCTCTGGGCCCTTTAATAAAAACAAAAATAAAAATATCCCCAAAAAAATGTTTTTTTTATAAATATATATTTTTTTTTAAAAGGGGGGTTGCCATTCATGCCCCTGGGGACCTCCAGGCCCCTTACAGGTGTACTGCCTGTATCCCCCTGATGACGACCCTGACTAGAGGGGTCACTAGCAGGAGGAAGGAGGTGCTGATTCCTCTCTATAGATCTTTTATCACTAGAGGGACCACAAGCAAGAAGAAGAAGATCCCAATTCCTCCACCATATAGATATTTATATCATTAGAGGGATCACCAGTAGAGCTTCAACATGCAACAAGAAGAAATGAGAGTGAGACAAAACATTGTTTGAGCATTCAATTTAATGAAAACAACGAATAAACTGAAACAGGCTCTTTTTCAGCTGATCAAAAGTTTAGGACCACACCTCCAAAAAAAAAAACTAAACCCCCCCAAAACAGAAATCCAACTTCCAAACATGAACTCAGTAATAAGTAGCTCCGCCGTTATTGTTGATCACTTCAAAAATTTGTTTCGGCATGCTTGATGCAAGCGTTTCCATGAGGTGAGTGGGAACTTTTCTCCAAGTGGTGAAGACAGCCACACGAAGGCCATCTACTGTCTGGAACTGTTGTCCATTTTTGTAAACTTCCCTTGCCATCCATCCCCAAAGGTTCTCAATTGGATTTGGATCAGGGGAACACGCAGGATGAACCAAAAGAGTGATGTTATTCTCCTGGAAGAAGTCCCTTGTCCTGCGGGCATTGTGTACTGTAGCGTTATCCTGTTACCACACAGACGAGGGCCCTCAGTCATGAGGAATGCTCTCTGCAACATCTGGACACAGCCAGCGGCCTTTGATGCCCCTGCACTTCCTAAAGCTCCATTGTTTCACTGAAAGAAAAGGCACCCCAGACCATTATGGCGCCCCCTCCACTGTGCCGCATAGAAAACATCTCAGGTGGGATCTGCTCGTCATGCCAGTAACGTTGGTAACCATCAGGACCATCAAGGTTAAAAAAAATTCTCATCAGAGAATAAAACTTTCTTCCGCCTTTGAATGTCCCATGTTTGGTGCTCTCTTGCAAAGTCCAAACGAGCAGTTCTGTGGCATTCAAGGAGACAAGTCTCAGATGCCGTCTGATGGTTATGGGGCTGCAGTCAGCACCAGTAAGGGCCTTAACTTGGGTCGAGGATCGTCCAGTGTCTTGATGAGAGACCCTGCTTATGCAGTTCAGCAACCCGACCACGTTCAAACAGGGAGAGTTTTTTTGCCTTTGCCATCACAACGTGTGACTACCTGACAGAAAATGACAATGAATCCACATCTTTGCACAGATTTGGCCTTTTTAAAGGCATGTGGTTCTAAACTTTTGATCAGCTGAAAAACAGCCTGTTTCAGTTTAATCATTATTTTCAATTAATTGAATGCTCAAAAAATGTTTTGTCTTACTCTCATTTCTTCTTGTTGCATGTTGAAGCTCTATTTGGAACCTTGTTAAGATCCAACAATGTAAAATATGATTTTTTTTAGGGCTGGGGAAATTAAAGATTAATTCCTCGATTAATCTTTAATTTTTATGATCGATCAAAATTCGTTTGATCGATCAAAATTCGTTTGATCGATCAAAATTCTGGAAGTCTCGGACAGCCTGGACAGTGAGACTTACCCTGCTGGATGCGAGAAAACTGCACCCATTGGATTGAGGTACCTTTGCATCCATGGAGCAGGAGGATGCATCAGGCTCCATCAGGGGAAGGGGGCAAAAATAACCATTGTTTTTCTGTTCTAAGCAGTTTTGTGCAGCCAATTCTTTGTGTATCTGTTCCGTGACAAAGACTGTTCAGTTCTTCAGGGTATATTGTCAATAAAATGCAATCATGTCTGCTTCCAGAAAATATAAACACTCTGGTATGTCTGCGTGACTGGCTAAAATGATGCCTACTTGCCTACTATAAAGTGACTGACAGTCAATATACTAGATACATTTTATAACCACTTAAAGACCCCCGCACGCACATATACGGCCACAACATGGCTCGTACAGGCACAAGGGCGTAAATTTACGTCCCCGCCTGAGTGCGGTTCGGGGGTCCCATCGGGACCCCCTCCGCGGCGTGCGGGGGTCTCCCTACCTCTGGGAGCGATCCGGGATCTGCGGGCGGATGTCCGTGATATCCGCCCCCCCCGCGATCGCTCCCAGCCAATGGGAGCGCGCTCCCAGCCTGTCACTTCCTCCTCCTGTGTTTACACAGGAAGGAGGAAATGATGTATTCTCTCATCGCAGCGCTGTTTCCCAGCGCTGCTGATGAGAGAAGACATCACAAGTAAGTGTGCACCAACACAACACTGACACACACTCACATAGGCATATTAACCCCTTGTGATCGCCCCCCCCCCACCCCCCTGTCACAGTGTCACTGAATGCAGAGATTTAATCACTGCATTTAGTGTCAGTGTGACATGCACTGTAAAAAACAGTTAGTGTTAGGTTCAGGATAGCCCCCCCACCCCCCCTAATAAAGTTTTAACCCCCTGATCACCGCCCTAGTTAACCCTTTCACTCCCTATTGCCAGCGTCACTAAGCGATCATTTTTCTGATCGCTGTATTAGTGTCGCTGTTCCCGCTAGGTAGCTATTTTTTTTTATTGCGATATTTTTTTTTTACTAAAGACATGTGGCTAAATAAATTTTGGCCTAAATGTTTGACTAAAATTTAGTTTATTTGATTTTTTTTTAACAAAAAGTAAAAAATAGTGTTTTTTTTTCAAAAATGTCGCTCTATTTTTGTATATAGCGCAAAAAATAAAAATCGCAGAGGTGATCAAATACCACCAAAAGAAAGCTCTATTTGTGGGAAGAAAAGGACGCAAATTTTGTTTGGGAGCCACGTCGCACGACCGCGCAATTGTCTGTTAAAGCGACGCAGTGCCGAATCGCAAAAACACCTTGGGTCATTTACCAGCGTATTGGTCCGGGTCTTAAGTGGTTAATTAAAGTTAAATTAACTTTCTACGTTTTTCTTAAAGCGGAGTTTCACCCTAAATATAAGATCTCCCATGTGATCCAGCATACTGGCGTCAGCGCCAGTATGCTGTTTTTTTTTTTTTTAATCCCACACTTACTGTATTATCCTGTAATTTCATTTTTTTCCCCCGCGGTGGACGGCGCCAGTATAGCGCGTCACATCTTCCGAAAATACCCAATATGGACTCGGGTAATCTCGGCGAAAATGCGGCGCCTGCGCACAGACCTAGGAGCTGACTGCGCAGGCGCCGTATTTCTCCGAGTCCTATTTCGGAGGGCGTGACGCGCCATAGCCGTAGGACTCGGAGAAATACGGCGCCTGCGCAGTCAGCTCCTAGGTCTGTGCGCAGGCGCCGCATTTTCGCCGAGATTACCTGAGTCCATATTGGGTATTTTCGGAAGATGTGACGCGCTATACTGGCGCCGTCCACCGCGGGGGAAAAAAATGAAATTCCAGGATAATACAGTAAGTGTGGGATTAAAAAAAAAAAACCCAGCATACTGGCGCTGACGCCAGTATGCTGGATCACATGGGAGATCTTATATTTAGGGTGAAACTCCGCTTTAAAGTTTAATAAGAAAAAAGAAAAAAATACTTATGTCAGTGCTACAGTTTGAATTTAAAACATATTTGTGTGAACTGTGAAGTTAAGTTATGGATTGTGGAAACTAACTAAGGTCGGGTGATTGTATATAGTGTATACCACATTTACCACAGACTAATGCAGAGTTGCAATGCAAGGAGATCAGCTAAAAGTAGTTGGATCTGTATGTGCATTATAAATAATCGAAATTAGTCGATAAATCGATAAAAAACAAACAAAAAAAAAAACGATTAATCGAACACGAAAATTTTAATCGGTAACAGCCCTTGATTTTTTGCCATTTTTCAAGTGGTCTTAAACTTTTGATCAGGACTGTATCAATAGAGGGATCACCAGCAGGAGGAAGGGGGTCCCGATTCCTCTCTATATATCTTTATATCACTAGAGAGATCACCAGCAGGAGGATGGAGGTCCTGATTCCTCTCTATTGATCTTCAAACCACTAGAGGGGACACAAGCAGGAAATATGAGGCCCTGATTCCCTCAATATAGATCAGAAAGAAGGAGATCCTGGTTCTATTATATAGATTTTTTAGTATATTGACAAGACAGAACAAGTCTAGAGACAGGCAACAAAAATGGAGAAAGGTCTGAGGGATAACACATATGAGGAAAGATTGCTGAAACATTTTAGGTAAAACCTTAAGATGAGAAGCAAAACCTTTAAAGGGGTTGTAAACCGCAAAAAAAAAAAAAAAATTCCCCCACACCTGCAAGGCAAAAGTCATAATGAGCTAGTATGCACCGCATATTAGCTCATTATGAAATACTTACCTCGGAACGAGGTGTAGGAAACGTACCTGGTCCACGCCGAGCGAGATCTCTTGACTCGGGGTGTCTTCCGGGTATCGCCGCTCCAGCGCTGTGATTGGCTGGAGCGGCGATGACGTCAGTCCCGCGCATGCGTGTGGGAGATTTAAATCCTGCCAGGACGGCGGTGGCCGGTCCTTTGGCCATAGATTCCCCCCTGCACATGCGCCGCTGCGCATTGCGAGGGGAATATCTCCTAAACCGTACAGGTTTAGGAGATATTCTTTATACCTACAGGTAAGCCTTATTATAGGCTTACTTGTAGGTAAAAGTCAATAAAGTGGGTTTACAACCACTTTAAATACTTTAAGGGTGTGAGCAACATTCAGGAATGCAGTATTTCTAATATGAAGCTGAGATCAAGGATGCAGAGATATGACCTCCAACTAGCAGAAGGAAGATTAAGAGTAACATAATAATTTACTGAAAGAGTAATGAAGGCTTAGAACAGACATCCAACAGATGTAATGAGTCAATCAACAGTAAGTGAATTTAAATAATGTTAGCATGAACAAAGGGCTATCCTCTGACACAAAATGTTAAAAGGAGAAACGATGGACCACCCTTTGTGCTGCCAGTCTCCTATGGTTATGTGATAGAAATGCCACCGGCGCAAAAAAACTTTTTTCTCTTTTAAATTTTTTATTATAGGGTTGGCGCAGTTACCATTTCTTTTTACCTCTCCTATGGTTCCACGTTACATAGAACTGAAATAAAAATAATTAAGGAACTGGGATGGTGCAGCCCTGGACTCCAAGCTCATGGAGGGCTCTGATGAGATGGAACTGAAAAGTGGAGAGAACTCCCCCTTACGGGACTTTAATGGCCCAAATAACAATATATCAGAGTAGATTTATAAAAAGTTTTACAACATTTATTGAAGTATAAATGTTAAAAGGCGCAGTGGTGTGCTTGAAAAAACTGTAACAGTCCTCGTAGTCTAGTCACATGGAGGAGAACAAGGAGGTAGTCTGCTCCCAAGATAGGGGGCTGATTGGCGTGACCATTACCTTCAGGCAACGGTCACACCAATCGGCCCCCTTTATTGGGAGCAGACCACATCTGCTCCTTGTTTTCCTCCATGTGACTAGACTGCGAGGACTGTTACGGTATTTTTAAGCACATCACCGCACCTTTTTTGTGGGTGCGCTTAACCTTTTTGCTGATCTCGCTGGTTGTTCACTGTGCATTAACATCTTTGGAGGCTCTTGGCTGCACCACTTGGACATGACTGTCTGGCTTGTAAAACAAGTCTGTGGCTCTAACATGTATCTGCATTTATTCGGGTAACATAATTAATTAACCTGCTCTATTCACCTGTACAACCCTGAAGAAAGAAGCCTCTAAAACGCCATGAGTTTAGTCTAGTATTCTGCCATGGTGGTTGTCATCATGGTCGTTTTTGAGGCACATGTTTCGATTTTCCCCATATGTCCATGTTTGATTAATCATGTTATTGGCCATTTTTTGACTGAACATTTTAACATTTATACTTCAATACATTTTACATTTTGTAAAAGGCTGATTAGATTTGATATCGGCATATTTAAGTTACCTCTGTGTGGTGTCTAGGGGTGAAAGGTGGTGAGCAGAGCAGTGACTGAATAGCTGAATTTTCCGACGCTTTATTCCTGGTCAAACCAGGAATAGGAATACAATTATTATTTGGGCAATTAAAATCCCATAAGGGGGAGTTCTCTCCACTTTTTAGTTCTATTTGGGATGTAGGCCCAGCCTTTTGGTCAACCACACCACCTTCTCCTTTGTACCTGATGAGATGAAAGGGCCTTGATAGGGCCCTCAGGAAAGCCACTTTGTGTAGGGTGAAATAACTGGTAGGACTCAGGCATGGACTGGCCATAGGGACTACAGGGAGTTTCCCGGTGGGCCGATGGCTCAGTGGGCCGGTTTCAGTGACAGCCTGTCAAAGTAATGGCTGCACAGCTCGCCCTCCACTTCATGCAGTGATGTGAGAAGAATGAGGAAAATACAGAGGAGAATAAGTGAAATAATAAAAGAGGTGAGTGAGGACTCCTTATGTTATGCTACTTATGTTTTTTTGCACAATTGCATATAGTTTATATACTGTTTTTGTTCTTGTTTGCAAACATAATGTGGGCCGATCTGGATAAAGTCCAGGGCCAAATTTTGGTCTCAGTCCATCCCTGGTAGGACTGCTAGACCAGTGACCACAGCAAGCTCCGTAATATTCCACCCAGACTCCTCCAGCACAACATATCTAAGCACCGATGAGGAGTCGTCTTTGTGCAAACCCCCAAAATACATTGGCTGTCATTCTTTAAAGGGGTTGTAAAGGTTTGTTTTTTTTATTTTCCAAATGTGTTCCTTTAAGCTAGTGCATTGTTGGTTCACTTACCCTTTCCTTCCATTTCCTTTCTAAATGTTTTTTTTTCTTTGTCTGAATTTCTCACTTCCTGTTCCTCCTCAGTAAGCTTGCCCCTATCATCCGAGCCGTTCTGGCTGGGGGTTAGTCAGCGTGCTCGCCCCCTCCCTTGGGACTACATCTGTGAAAACTGGGTCTCCACTCAGGGATGTAGTCCCAAGGGAAGGGGGCGAGCGCGCTGACTAACCCCCAGCCAGAACTGCTCAGATGATGGGGGCAAGCTTATTGAGGAGGAACAGGAAGTGAGAAACTCAGACAAAGAAAAAAACATTTAGAAGGGAAATCGGAGGAAAAAGTAAGTGAACCAACAATGCACTAGCATAAAGGGGTTGTAAATGTTTTTTTTCCCCCTAAATAGCTTCCTTTACCTCAGTGCAGTCCTCCTTCACTTACCTCATCCTTCCATTTTGCTTTTAAATGTCCTTATTTCTTCTGAGAAATCCTCACTTCCTGTTCTTCTGTCTGTAACTCCACACAGTAATGCAAGGCTTTCTTCCTGGTGTGGAGAAAGTCTCTTGAGGGGGGAGGGGACAAGCAGGAGTGTCAGGATGCCCACTAACACACAGCTCCTTTCTCCATCTGCAAAGTAGAGAGTGCCCTGACTTGCCTGCTCGCCCCCTCCCTCTCAAGAGGCTTCCTCCACACCAGGGAGAAAGCCTCGCATTACTGTGTGGAGTTACAGACAGAAGAACAGGAAGTGAGGATTTCTCAGAGGAAATAAGGACATTTAAAAGCAAAATGGAAGGATGAGGTAAGTAAAGGAGGACTGCACTAAGGTAAAGGAAACTATTTAGGAAAATAAAATTGTACCTTTACAACCCCTTTAAGGCTGGGTTCACACCTATGTGAATTGGATGAGGGTTTCACCACATCCAATTCGCATGACTGGTTGATTGTGACCGGCTCTCTATGGAGCCGGTTCACATATCTCAATTGCAGCTTGCACATGAATGATGTGCGTCTTTGGCTCCATTTTAGGGGCTGAATTCAGGCAAAAATTCAGAACTGTTTTGTCCCCGAAAAGGAGAACAGTGACGCCTAGGACCCCTGCTGTGAGCCGCATGCGTCGGAGGTGAGAACCCAGCCTTAAACACTTTTTAATGTGGTAAATAAAAATGATATCTGGACGGATATCTACGACTCGGCTCTCTTCTTTCACTCTATACAAGTTCTTTCATTACTTCTATTCCTTAGAGCCTACATCTATCTCTAACTGGAATCCAACCCTCAAAACCCTCAACTGCCTCTCTTTTGCACTATGGAGCCAAAGACTCCAGTGAGGACAGCGAGTGCTCTTTGGCCCCTCAGATAACAGAAAATAGCTTTTTATTAAGGTACTTACATACTACAAAGAAACCTGAATTATTAAGAATAGCCGGGCTAAGGTGACATTCTCTCTCTGCTGCTGTCATAAGAGTACAGCCTCCTATGAAGAATATATTTCCTTCTTTATCTCACACAGTATAGCCGCAGGCCAGAGAGGAAGATGTAGAATAATTCAGACATACAGAATCCATAATATATTCACATTCTGATTCTCTCTAAGGGCTCGCTTACATTTGCTTGAACTCTAACAGACATTAAAAGCGCCTACCGCTTCAACATGCTTTTTTTTAAAGCTTTAATCAAGATTGGCAAATGTCCTGTGTGTGTTGATTTTCTATTTGTTTCAAAGGGGCCTGGCAGATCCCCAGCTCATTAGTTCCCCTGTCCAGCAGATTCCCAGCTCATTAGTTCCTCTGTCCAGCAGATTCCCAGCTCATTAGTACCCCTGTCCAGCAGATTCCCAGCTCATTAGTACCCCTGTCCAGCAGATTCCCAGCTCATTAGTACCCCTGTCCAGCAGATTCCCAGCTCATTAGTACCCCTGTCCAGCAGATTCCCAGCTCATTAGTACCCCTGTCCAGCAGATTCCCAGCTCATTAGTACCCCTGTCCAGCAGATTCCCAGCTCATAAGTACCCCTGTCCAGCAGATTCCCAGCTCATAAGTACCCCTGTCCAGCAGATTCCCAGCTCATAAGTACCCCTGTCCAGCAGATTCCCAGCTCATTAGTACCCCTGTCCAGCAGATTCCCAGCTCATTAGTTCCCCTGTCCAGCAGATTCCCAGCTCATTAGTTCTTCTGTCCAGCAGATTCCCAGCTCATTAGTTCCCCTGTCCAGCAGATTCCCAGCTCATTAGTACCCCAGTCCAGCAGATTCCCAGCTCATAAGTACCCCTGTCCAGCAGATTCCCAGCTCATTAGTACCCCTGTCCAGCAGATTCCCAGCTCATTAGTACCCCTGTCCAGCAGATTCCCAGCTCATTAGTACCCCTGTCCAGCAGATTCCCAGCTCATTAGTACCCCTGTCCAGCAAATCCCCAGCTCATTAGTACCCCTGTCCAGCAGATTTCCAGCTCATTAGTACCCCTGTCCAGCAGATTCCCAGCTCATTAGTACCCCAGTCCAGCAGATTCCCAGCTCATAAGTACCCCTGTCCAGCAAATCCCCAGCTCATTAGTACACCTGTCCAGCAAATCCCCAGCTCATTAGTACCCCTGTCCAGCAAATCCCCAGCTCATTAGTACCCCTGTCCAGCAAATCCCCAGCTCATTAGTACCCCTGTCCAGCAAATCCCCAGCTCATTAGTAGCCCTGTCCAGTAGTAATTCCCAGGTTTGCTGATCCCCCAATCAGTAGTAACGCACTGCACTGCTGATCCCCCGATCTGTAGTAACTCCCAGCTCTGCTGATCCCCCCGATCAGTAGAAACTCCCAGGAGGAGAGGAAGTGCGAAGAGGAAAGGAAAAACGGGAAAGGGGAGGAAGAAAGAGGGGACAAATGTATCAGATAGAAAGAGGGAAGCTGGGCGAAGGAGAGGAAGGGAGAGACAAGGACGGAAAGAACAGGAGAGGCAAGGGAGAAGAGAAGGAAGTGAGAGATGGGGAGGGAAAAGGATAGAAGAGAGGAAAGGAGAAGCAGAGAGGAGAGAGAAATTGAGAGGAAAGGAGAAGCAGGGAGGAGAGAGAAGAGCAGAGAAAAGGAGAAAAGATGAAGGGAGAAGTGAGGAAGAGAGAGGAGGGGAGAGGCAAGGAAGGGAAATATTTGAAGAGGACAGGAAGAGAGAAGAGAGGAAGTGAAAGGGATGGGAGGGCAAAAGGGGAGGGGAAAAAAGGAAGGGAGCAGAGATGAGAGGTTGGGAGGGGAGAAGAAAGGTGAGGCATGGAAGGAAAGGTAGAGAAAGAGAGAAATGCAGAGGCGGGAAGAACGAGGCAAGGAAGAGAGGGCCAGGGGGGAAAATATTAAGGGAAAAAGAGAGGTTAGGAGAGGAGAGGAAGGGTGAGGTAGGGAGGGATGGGGAGAGAAGAAAGGAAAGGAGGGAAAAGGAAAGGAAGGGGGAACTGATGAAAAGGAACGGAGAGGCACGTAGGAAAAAGGAGAGGAAGGGAGGGGAAATAAAAGAAGAGAAAGTGAGAGACAGAGAGGAAAAAAGGCAGGGAGAGGAAGGGAGAGGAAGAGAGAGGAAAAGAGAGTAAATGAGAGGAAGAGAGAGGAAGAGAGAGAAAGAGAGAGAAAGAGAGAGAAAGAGAGAGAAAGAGAGAGAAAGAGAGAGAAAGAGAGAGAGAGAGAGAGAAAGAGAGAGAAAGAAAGAAAGAGAAAGGAAGTGAGAGAGGAAGAGAGAGAGGAAGAGAGAGAGGAAGAGAGAGAGGAAGAGAGAGAGGAAGAGAGAGGAAGGGAGAGGAAGGGAGAGAAATAGAGAGGAAGGGAGAGGAAGGGAGAGAAATAGAGAGGAAGGGAGAGGAAGGGAGAGGAATGGAGAGGAAGAGAGAGGTAGGGAGAGCAAGGGAGAGGAAGGGAGAGGAAAAGAGAGGAAAAGAGAGGAAGAGTGAGGAAGAGTGAGGAAAGGAGAGGAAAGAGAGGAAAGAGAGGAAGGGAGAGGAAGGGAGAGGAAGGGAGAGGAAGGGAGAAGAAGAGAGAGGAAGAGAGAGGAAGGGAGAGGAAGGGAGAGGAAGAGAGAGGAAAAGAGAGGAAAAGAGAGGAAGAATGAGGGGAGAGGAGTAAAGAAAGGAAGAATAGTATACTTGAATGAATGTCATCAATATTGGGAAAAAACACCAGTCAGTTTAAATCTCACAAAATAACTTTTGTCAAATAACTTTTCACACACATATTCAAAAAAAAATACTCTTAGGACTTGACAAATATGACAATGCAGTTCTCTTTTCTTCTCCAGTAAGCAGAAAATGATGGTAATCGAATTTTCATCTATCTGGAGGAAACCTTAAAATGTGATCCATTGTGTGACAGAGAACACAAAGCTGGAAAATAATGAGAACGCTGCCAATTTCCTCCAGACTCTGAAAATTGGTGCTCAGCATAATGCGCTTTAATAACGCCGTGGCTTCGACAGAATCTATTGCGTGTCACCAGACAGAGAGGTCTGAAAGACCCCAAACTGAGAGGAAGAGTTGTTTGTGCCAAAGTAGCTGCATGATTAAAATGAGATGGAAATCACACGTACAGTCACACGGTAGAGTTCAGACTAGTTTGCCTTTAAACCCTACCCTTAAAGGTCTGTTAAAGGGTCCTTAAAAAACCCATAAAACGTAAAAATGATATTCTATGGCAGGGGTATTGAATTAAAATACACAGCATGTTTCCCTGATGATTAAGATCTTTACATCACAGTCCCAGTCACATTGTCCTCAGTCCCCCTTCACATCACAGCCCCCCACCCCCTTTTATGTCCCAGGTCCCTCTTCAAATCGCAGCCCCCTTTACATCACAGTTCCCCCCATGTCACAGCCCCCCCCCATTACATCACAGTCCCAGTCTCATTGTCCTCATTCCCATCACAGTTTCTCCCCCTTTATGTCACATTTCACCTCACATCACAGACCCCTCCTTTTATGTCACAGCCCACCCTTTACATCACAGTTCCCCTCTTTTAGGTCACAGCACCCTCTTCAAATCACAGCCCCCCCTTTACATCACAGTTTCATCCATGTCACAGTCCCCCTTTACATCACAGCCCCCCCCGTTACATCATAGTTCCCCCCATGTCCCATCCACTCCCTTATTGTCACAGTTCCCCCTTCATGTCAGTGTCCTCCACCCCCTTAGCCCCCCTCATGTCAGTGTCCCCAACCCCGTTGGCCTTCCCCCTCATAGCAGTGTCATGACCCCCCCTTACACATACTTTATAGCAACATTCTCACCCCCTTTATAGCATCTTGTTAGGAAGCCCCCTTTTTAACAGTGTCCACAACCCACCTTTACAACAGTTTACTCACCTCCTCTTACCCCCCCCCTCCTCAGTAGCAGTGTCCTCAGCCCCCTCTTTGCCCTCCCCCCCATTCCCAGCAGCGGTTTCAGTCCTACCTTATACAAGGCAGGTCTGGGTGGAGAGGGGAGCTGACCAGCTTTTCCTATTAACAAGCTTGTGATTGGTGGCTAGGACCACCCAGGGTCCAAGCCACCGATCACCTGTTTGCAGTTCCTGCACTCTGTCCAGACCTGCCTTGTGCTCGGTCCTGCTGTGAGGATGACGGCCAGGACAGGGAGGAAGAGAGATCTGGCTCCTAAATGGTGCAACCATGGCAGTCCGGATGTAGCCATCACTTGGTCCGGATAGGGGCATCGGTCCACCATTTAGTGATGGATGTTCTAATCTATGGCATGACTATATTACAGACATCACCTACCTTTCCCCATATAGCGTTCTGGAGGTAGATCATAAGGCACTGGAAATGCTCCTTTAGAGTCTTCGTTATTGGCGTAGACATTGACTTTAACCTGGAATGTTCCATTGTCGAAGCCCTGCAGAGAAACAAAGTGTGTTTAGGAAACTTCCCCCCTACACATGAAATAGGATGGTCACTGTCCATTCACAGCCTGGGGGCGGGTCCATGACAGCTTGAAATTAAAGGAAGTGAGTTAAAGACAGTGGCGGTCATTTAAGGCAGAAGATTAAAGTTACCTTGCGGGCTAAAAGAAGTACCGAGGGGGACCTGTAGTGACAAAAACTTGTGCTTTTTTTTTTGATCTTTTACTTTTAAGTAAAGAACAGATTTGGGGTCTTTTTGACCCCAGATCTCATCATACAGAGGACCTGTCTTCCTTTTTCTATTACAATGGAGGCTTACATAAAATTGATTAACCTATAAAGGGGTTTAAAATTACGCTTATGGAGATTTTTAAGTACAGTACTTTGTCACCATTCCACGAGCGTGCGCAATTTTAAAGCACGACGTGTTAGGTATCTATTTACTCAACATAACATCATCTTTCATACCAAAAAATTGGGTTATATATTTATTTAATTTTTTTATTAATTAAAGTGCATTTTTCCCCCCCAAAAAATTGCATTTTAAAAACCAATGCGCAAATACCATGTGACATAAAAAATTACAACGGTCGCGATTTTATTCCCTAGGGCAGTGATGGTAAACCTCGGTACCTCAGATGTTTTGGAACTACATTTCCCATGGTGCTCAGCTATACTGCAGTGTTGGTGAGCATCATGGGAAATGTAGTTCCAAAACATCTGGGGTGCCAAGGTTCTCCATCACTGCCCTAGGGTCTCTGCTAAAAAAAAGAAGAGGGATAATGTTTGGTGGTTATAAGAAATTTTCTAACAAAAACGACTGATTTAACCCCTTAAGGACTGCCTCACGCCGATTTACGTCGGCAGAATGGCACGGCTGGGCACAATCACGTACATGTACGTTTGCCCTTCAAGAGCCCAGCCGTGGGGCGGCATGCTCGCGACCCGGTCCTGACCTCCGTGAGCGTTCCCGCGGGACCCGATCTCCGCCTGTATCCCGCGATTGGGTCACAGAGCTGAAGAACGGGGAGAGGCAAGTATAAATAAACCTCTCTCCGTGCTTCCTAGTGAGCCTGTCACTGATGGTCTGCTCCCTGCCATAGGGAACAACGATCAGTGAGGTCACGTGCCCAGCCCCGCTCCCCCACAGTAAGAAACACACATTAGGTCACACTTAACCCTTTAGCGCCCCCTACAAGTTAACCCCTTCACTGCCAGTGTAATTTTCACAGTAATCAGTGCATTTTTATAGCACTGATCGCTGTAAAAATGTCAATGGTCCCAAAATAGTGTCAAAAGTGTCCGCCATAATGTCACAGTCATGATAAAAATTGCTGATCGCCGCCATTACTAGCAAAAAAAAAAAATATTAATAAAAATGCCATCAAAATATCCCCTTATCTTGTAGACCAGGGATCCCCAAACTACGGCCCTCCAGCTGTTGCGGAACTACACATCCCATGGGGCATTGTAAAACTCTGACATTCACAGAAATGACTAGGCATGATGGGAATTGTAGTTCCTGAACAAGTGGAGGGCCATAGTTTGAAGACCCATGTTGTAGACGCTATAACTTTTGCGCAAACAAATCAATTTACGCTTATTGCGACTTATTTTTTACCAATAACATGTAAAAGAATACGTATCGGACTAAACTGGGGAAATTTATTTATATATATATATATATATATATATATATATATATATATATATATATATATATATATATTATAGCAAAAAGTAAAAAATATTGAATATATTTCAAAATTGTCAAAATAAAAACAGCAGAGGTGATCAAATAACACCAAAAGAAAGCCTAAACTATTTTTTGGGGCTATTTATTATAGTAAAAAAGTAAAAAAAATATATTTTTTTTCAAAATTGTTGCTCTATTTCTGTTTATATCGCAAAAAATAAAAAACGCAGAGGTGATCAAATACCACCAAAAGAAAGCTCTATTTGTGGGGAAAAAAGGACGTCAATTTTGTTTGGAAGCCACATCGCACGACCGCGCAATTGTCAGTTAAAGCGACGCAGTGCCGAATCGCAAAAAGGGGCCTGGTCCTTTAGCTGCCAAAAGGTCCGGGTCTTAAGTGGTTAAACATGTGCAAAACGAAAAAATAAAAAAACCCTGCAAATACAGCTCTTGCAGCGAAAGTGTTAAAGCAAAGAGGCAAGCAAGGTAACCAATAAGAAACCAGCGTTCTAAGATCTGTCAGCAGACTGAAGCCTGATTGTTATGTGCTTTATTATCTCGTCATTTCCTCATTTAATAAACCTTAATATGTTTATTCTGAAACCTGAGAAGAAACTCATTATGGACTCTTCCCTGCCACAGAACAGATGTCTGAACATAAAAAACAGTTTTAATTAAGCATTCAAAGCAGAAGAATTCTCAATGGTGAGGAGGGAATATCACAATGTATTATCTGGAGATGACATGTTGTTTCAATCGGCGCTGCAACCAAGTAAATATAAAATATTGCATATTCATAGGATCGGGTAGAGTGTGGATCTTCTGTAGATGGGTCTCCTGAGCATTATTCTCCGTATTCTGGTGACTGGCCATTAGAGGACAGAGGACAAGGTTTACTTCCCAGAACGCATTTTAAAGTACGATCCAAGACCTTTTGTTCACTTATGTATTCTTCCAAATCCACCAAAGGTATTTTTATTTCAAATCATTTTCATTGAATAATGCAGACAGTATGAAAGCCATTATGAAGATATGAAAAGA
The DNA here is from genome assembly GCA_029574335.1 of Rana kukunoris. Lineage (NCBI taxonomy): Eukaryota > Metazoa > Chordata > Amphibia > Anura > Ranidae > Rana > Rana kukunoris. The sequence continues at coordinate 191,919 of JAJQKJ010002504.1, forward strand.
GTTATCAAACCGTCTTCTTTCTTTTTTTACTTTAACCACTTAAAGGGGTTGTAAAGGTAAAAAAAAAAAAATCCAAAATGTCTTCCTTTACCTTAGTGCAGTCTTCCTTCACTTACCTCATCCTTCCATTTTGCCTTTAAATGTCCTTATTTCTTCCGAGAAATCCTCACTTCCTGTTCTTCTGTCTGTAACTCCACACAGTAGTGCAAGGCTTTTTCCCTGGTGTGGAGTGTCGTGCTCGCCCCCTGCCTTGGACTACAGGAGTGTCAAGACACCCACTAACACACAGCTCCTTTCTCTATCTGCAACGTAGAGAGCGTCCTGACCAGGGGTCAAGTCCTGGGGAAAAAAGTGTGGGAACTCCCACCCAAGATCCACTCCCCCACCAAAAAAAAAAGATACGCTCATATGCATAATTACTAAACCGCATGTTTTTTATTTTTTCGATCCACTTCAAGCAAGTTCTTTCTAAATCCTGCGATAACTCGTGGCAGACCTCCGCAATGTCTCCTGGGAACAATGACAAAAGCTCCCAGGAGACATTGCGGCATTGACGGAATACCCGCACACTACCTGATGAATCCATATACAGGAAGCGGCCAGTAACATAAAGGATTACTAAGGTTCGCCTGCCCCTGACAGTGACTCGAGCTGGGCATCGCCGCTTAGTGAAGGATTGGCTCGGGCGGCTCGGCTGCTCTAGTCCTGCAAAACCGAGTTCCTGCTGTGAAAAAAGTGCAGGTACTCCGTTCCCACGTGTTCCCGCAGGACTTGGGCCCTGGTCCTGACTCTCCTGTAGTCCAAGGCAGGGGGCAAGCACGACAATCCACATCAGGGAGAAAGCCTTGCATTACTGTGTGAAGTTACAGACAGAAAAACAGGAAGTAAGGATTTCTCAGAAGAAATAAGGACATTTAAATGCAAAATGGAAGGATGAGGTAAGTAAAGGAGGACTGCACTGAGGTAAAGGAAGCTATTTAGGAAAAAAAAATTGTACCTTTACAACCCCTTTAAGCCCCAGACCATTTTGCTAGCCAAAGACCAGGCCACTTCTTTTTTTTTTGCGATTGGGCACTGCGTCGCGGTTGTGCGACGTGGCTCCCAAACAAAATTGGCATCCTTTTACTTCCCCCACAATTAGAGCTTTCTTTTGGTGGTATTTGATCACCTCTGCGGTTTTTATTTTTTACACTATACACAAAAATAGAGTGACAATTTTGAAAAAAATGCTATATTTTTTACTTTTTGCTATAATACCATATATACTCGAGTATAAGCCGAGGCACCTAATTTTACCACAAAAAAAAAAAAAAAAAAAAAAATTGAAAACGTATTGACTCAAGTATAAGCCGAGGGTGAGAATACAGCAGCTACTGTAAGAGGAAAATAGGGTCAACAGCCCATTTGCACGCCTCACTATGCCAATTGTCACTGTGCCCATCCTCACTGTGCCCATTGCCGTCACTGTGCCCAGCTGACACTGTGTTCCGCCTATCCTGGGGACGGGTGATCTCTCTATCAAAGTGCCCGAGCAAGGGGGAGTGTCTATACGTGGCGCGGAACACACAGCTATTCAAATCAAAGCTGTAATGTTCCCCGCGCTGATTAACTAGGCAACGGCGTTGTGGTTGCGGCGGCGGGGGGGGGTGTATCGGATCTGGCATCGGGAGCATTTGCACGAGTACAATGCAGGGCCGTCTAACTGAGCGGGGCACCCCTGGGGGCCCCAGATCACCAGGGGCCCCAGCAGAGCTGGACATCAGAACTGGTGACCTTTACTTATATACACAGTTTTCACTTTTATGTTTATTTGTGCTGATGTTGGTTAGGATACACCCTTCAGGCATTCGTATATGTGATTAATCACATTGATTGCATGTTGGGTGGAGCAAGGGGATGGTTTAGAACACCATGCTTATATATATTTGTGTTGTTTGCTCTTTGTGTATCTAGCTATGACTAAGCATTGATTGTCAATGCGAAACGTGTCAGTTTTTTCCCCTTCTGCATGCTGTTTTTGTAGTGCATTCTTTTTACCCCAATAAAGGGCTTTTTTTGATTTTCCATATTTGTTCCTTCTTCGTTTGCTGTGGAGAGCCTAAGGGCTCTTTCACACGGGCGGATCCGCCTGACAGTTTTTTTGGCGGACCTGAGGGACGCTCCGTGCACCTCTATGGAGCCACGGATGTCAGCGGTGACATGCCCGCTGACATCCGACCCGCCAAAGTGTGACGGAGGAAAAACCTACTTTTCCATCCGTCTGGCGGATATGGTCCGTGTTTATCCGCTAGGGGAGAGCAGAGGAAAGACAGGGCGGTCCCTGCCCAGTGTGCGGGGACCGCCCTGTCATCCGCCGGCTCAGCGGGGATTAATGGAGTGATCCCCGCTGAGCAAGCGGAGGTGCATGGGGCGGATCATTACTGATCCGCCCCGTGTGAAAGAGCCCTTAGTTAGCTGGAAGCTAACTAAGGTTCTCCAAAGCACCAGAAGGTTCAGAAACACGTTCCGCCGCTCGCGGAACATCCGCAGCACACCGGGAATGTGCAGGAAAACCGTAGCTTCTCCTCTCCTCCCCCCCCTCCTTTCATGGCTGCTGAGCCGCTCCATCCTCACTGCTCAACGTGCATGCAGTGACAAGCGGCTCGGGAGGTGTGGCCGTCCTGAAAGGGATCCCCACGCGGCTTCGTCCCCTTCTCCCGCCCCTCTCTCCCTGCATGTCTGAAGGGGATGAGGAGGCGCCGGGGCGGGAAGATTAAAGAGTCAAAGACTACAAGAATAAGAGAAGTCACTGACTGAGAGCCCCCAGGGACCATTCAAGTAAGTGAGCATTGTGACCAGACCCCATCCCCCTCCTCCTTCCCCCCTCCTTTTCTTCTCCCCCCTCCTTCTCTCCCCCACCTCCCTCTTCTCTTCCCCACCCCCCTCTCCCCCCCTTCCCCTTTAACCCCCTTCCTTCTCCCCCCACCTCCCCCTTCCCCCCTTCCTTGTCCCCCCTTCCTTCTCCCTCGCCTTCCTTCTCTCCCCCACCTCCCCTTCTCTCCCCCTCCCTTCTCTCTTCCACCTCCCCCTTCTCTCCCCCTCCTTCTCCCCGCTTCCTTCTCCCTCGCCTTCCTTCTTTCCCTACAAAAAGAGCGGCAAATTTGTAAAGGTAAAATTACTAGAGTAATGATTAATGCAGAGAACGCCGTTGCGTCTCTGCACGCATATATCGTTCACAACACAGGGATCGTCGCGCCCCGGTGACCTCATCACGTCAACGTGACGCTGCCCACTCTAGTAATTTTACCTTTACATAGTAATTTGCCACTCTTTTTGTAGCTAATGAGGAAGGGGTTAAGCCTAGGAGCCTATCACCTGTGCCCAGGTAAGTATTTAAGGATGTCAGGGGGGTTCTGATTTAGCACACATCCTTCCCATCACCTGAAGGAGTGGAAGGACATATGGAGTTTGTTCCATCCAGCCTTTGCTAGCCGTTTCTTTGGATTTTTTCCTTTTGAAATTGCCCTTTGGCCAAACCTGGAGTGATTGGAGCTTCTCTCCCCACGATTGGCGAGTTTTTTTATGGCCCCTTTTCTTTATATATTGGTCTGTTCATTATATAGATATATCTTTTTTCTTTATATATATATATATACTTATTTTTTTTGTATGTCTCGTGTTTCTTTTTATTGAAACAACAATCACTCATGTTTTGTTTGACCATTACAGCTGGGACCACTTTGTTTGGTTTTATTGCTGATCAGCGAGTTGAATCTACTCATATATTTTCCGACCCCCCATGGTGTGGGGGTCCCTGGAGGTAGGAGACAGCCCCCCTTGGACATTTGGGGTGCCATCCGACTCTGCCACCGCGGCTGTTTTTCGGGATACACATGTCTTTCTTGGGGTTAATTAAGGAGTGATGTGTAGAAAGGGTGAGTTCATTTTAAGGTTCTCTCCCCTTTTTCTCCCCCCCCCCTTTCTTGAGTTTTTTTTTAACTCCTTTATCGATCTTTGCCCCACATGCCCCTTGCATGTATCCACATTGTACTTATATGTATAATTATGTAACCCTTTATTCTGTTTTGTTTTGTTTGTTTCTATACTTATTTTTGTGTTTTGTTGTTATAGAGAAAATAACTGTACAACTTTCCCTGATGAAGATAATTTTGAAACGCGTTGGAAAATCATCCCCGCCCTTAGCCTTGTCCTGGGGCATGGGATGATATACAGCATTTCTCTACAAGCATAGTTTTAACCACTTGCTTACTGGGCACATAAACCCCCTTTGTGCCCAGGCGAAATTTCAGCTTCCGGCACTGCGTCGCTTTAACTGACAATTGCGCGGTCGTGCGACAAGGCTCCCAAACAAAATTAGCGTCCTTTTTTTCCCCACAAATAGAGCTTTCTTTTGGTGGTATTTGATCGCCTGTGCGTTTTTTACTTTTAGAGTTATAAACAAAAAAAGAGCGACAATTTAATATATATATATTTTTTACTTGTTGCTATAATAAATATCCCAATTTTTTTTTTTCTCAGTTAAGGCCGATACATATTCTTCTACGTATTTTTGTAAAAAAATAAATAAAAAAAAAATCACAATAAGTTATAGCGCCTACAAAATAGGGGACAGAATTATGTTTGTTTTTTTTTATTTTTTTTTTTACTAGTAATGGCGGCGATCTGCGATTTTTATTTGGACTGCGATATTGCGGCAGACACATCGGACACTTTTGACACATTTTTGGCGCCATTCACATTTATATAGCGACCAGTGAATGAATGAATGAATGAAAACTTGTATAGCGCGGCACATGCGAACTGAATCGCCTCTGGGCGCTTGTTGTTCCTGTCTCCTTTGATATCAAAAGAGATGAGTCTTGATCTTTCTCCTGAATGCTAAGTAGTTCTCCTCCAACCGAATACTGGTTGGCAAGGCGTTCCATAGTCTGGGACCTTGGACCGCAAATCTTCTATCTCCTTTGGATTTGTATCCGGCTTTCGGTATCTGCAGGAGATTTTGATTAGTGGATCGCAAGACGCGATTGGGGTTATGGGCTTTTATTTTTTCGCATAGATAATGGGGAGCATTCCCATGGATACATCTATGCGTTAGACAGAGTGCTTTAAAAGTAATTCTGTCTTTTACTGGTAACCAGTGAAGGACTCTCAGTGAAGGTGAGATGGACTCCCAAGGTTTTTTCCCAGTCACAAGTCTGGCGGCCGTATTTTGAACGACTTGTAGACGAGCGATTTGGTACCTTGGGAGTCCAAGGTAAAGGGCATTTGCATAGTCTAATCTTGAGTTTACAATTGTTCCCACCACGACCGCAATGTCATCTTTGGGAATAAAAGGAATAAGCCTGCGTAGTAGGCGCAGCAGATGGTGAGATCCGCTGACTACTGACCCTATTTGTGCGTCCAATGTCATGTAGGAGTCGAAAAAGACCCCGAGGCTTTTGACTTTGGCGCTAGGGGTGATGAATTTGCCCAGAATGGGCGGGGGTGTCCAAGTTGTTGCAGGTTGATTCTTACGTTTGGCGTGAAACAGAAGGAGTTCTGTTTTCGCTCCGTTGAGTTTTAGATAACTCTTTGTCATCCAGTCCTCTATCAGAGAGAGGCATGTCTCTAGATTGAGGTGGTGATCCTTTTTATTGCAAATGCGGAAATACAGTTGCGTGTCGTCTGCTATAAATATGCACTAATTACTGTATAAATGTGACTGGCATTGAAGGGGTTAACACTAGGGGGTGAGGAAGGGGTTAAATGTATTCCCTGGGTGTGTTCTAACTGTGTGGGGGGAGGGGGGTGACTGGGGGAGGTGATCGATGCTGTCTCCCTATGTACAAGGGAAACAGCATCTGTCTCCTTTCCCTGACAGGACGTGGAGCTGTGTGTTTACACACACACAGCTCCACGTCCCTGCTCTGTCACCGCCGATCGCGTGTACCTGACGGACATCGCGGCCGCCGGGTACACGCATCGAATCCTCGGTGATGCGTCGGGACTTTTTTTCTCCGCCGCGCGCCGTGGGGAATTACAAGTACATCACGTCCAAAGACGTGACCCCGGCGCCTCAGGTCCGCGCTGTTGACGTATTCTGTCAATAGCGCGGACCTCTAGTGGTTAAATACGTTTTTTGATATTGTTCAAGTGTAATATTCAGTCTATGTAATTATTTTTGTAATAAATTAGTATTTTTTTATGACCTAGTTGTCACCCTCTATTATTGTTGCCTAGAAAATCCCACTCATTTAGAGGTATTCAAATTTCCCTCCCCCCATTCTTCTCCCTCCCCCTCCTTCTCCCCCCCCTTCCAGACATGCTGAATCTGGTGGCATGTGACAGGTGACTATGGCAAGTAACACGCTTAATCTGGTGAGAGTGGCAAGTGACACGCTGAAGTTTGTGGCAGGTGACAGTGGCAAGTGACACGCCGAATCTGGTGGCAGGGGATGGGTGGCAATTGACATGCTGAATCTGGTGACAGTGGCGAGTGACACACTAAATTTGGTGGCAAGTGACACGCTGAATCTGGTGACAGGTGGCGGTGGCAAGTGACATGCTGAATTTGTTGACAGGTGATGGTGGCAAGTGACACACTGAATTTGGTGGCAAGTGACACGCTGAATCTGGTGACAGGTGGCGGTTGCAAGTGACACGCTGAATTTGATGACAGGTGATGGTGGCAAGTGACACACTGAATTTGGTGGCAAGTGACACGCTGAATCTGGTGACAGGTGGCGGTTGCAAGTGACACGCTGAATTTGATGACAGGTGATGGTGGCAAGTGACACACTGAATTTGGTGGCAAGTGACACGCTGAATCTGGTGACAGGGGACGGTGGCAAGTGACACACTGTAAAGTAGAAATATTGCACGTGCATTCTTGAGAGTAGGTGCGTAAATTGGGGCAACCTTGTAGGGGCCCCATAGCATTACTTTGTCCAGGGGCCCATGATGCTATTAAGATGGCCCTGAGTACAAGTACTCCCGCAAATGCTCAGTATCGGTCCCAATACCGATACTGGTATCGGGACAACCCTAATTTTTACAGCGATCTGTGCTATAAAAATGCACCGATTACTGTAAAAATGACGCTGGCAGGAAAGGGGCTAACCCAGGGGTCTTCAAACTTTGGCCCTCCAGTTGTTCAGGAACTACAATTCCCATCATCCCTAGTCACGTCTGTGAATGTCAGAGTTTTACAATGCCTCATCAGTGGGCCGGTACAGTGATCCATCGTTCATGTCCGTTGGACACAGCGGCTGACAGATCACGCCGGAGCGCAGTCCAATCCTGGGAGGACATCATATAATGAAAGAGGCACTAATACTTTAGGAACTAAATACCCTCCCAGCGCCAGCATATAGAGGCCGATTACTGGTATCTGCTGGTGGACGCTGAAACTACAATCCTCTGCCCAGGGAACTACAGTGGATCCAGGTCCTGAAAGCGTGGTCATGATGGTGCTCCATAGGACCAAGGTAGTGTAGACATCCTTAAGATTAAAACATAGAAAAGAGAAATTTCCAAAGCAGACGTGAAATGAGGCAGACAGAAAGAAAATACTAAACATTGTAAGGCCCCAACCGAGCCTCTGAAAATTGCCGAGCCGAGAGTCAGCTCTACACTGCGCATGCTCCATGACCATCACATATGCCGCACGCTCACGATGTTAGTGCTACTCTGCAAGGGGCGGGTGATTTTAACAATAAATTACACATCTTAGCGGGGCGTGTTGATGGGCGGGTTTTGCAATGGTAATGTTGATGGGCGAATTTGCACATTTAACTCAGATGGCCAACAGGCCCCGCTAAGATGTGTCCTGGCATTTGGGGGAACGGTGCTCTTTGTGAGCCGTTTGCCTGGGGACCCTGTATATGTCATTAAAGTGACTGATTCATACTGTTGGAACATACAGTGTAAGGAGATGCCATCTGTCTGTTCTCTGTGCTAATTGACCCTGATATTGTGTGAAGATGAAAGGCCATATCTATGAGTCACCTAGTCTGGGTAAATGATTAGTTAATTAGCTCATGTTAATTTATGTTCTGGTTACCTCCTCTTTAACTGTATATAAGGTTGTATTCTTGTTCTAATAAACACTCCATGTTCAGCAGACAAACAAGTCTTGTCTCGTTGTGTGCTTGTGAGCAGCTGGAATATCTGATATCTGTATCCAGACTGATAGGAAGCGGTATATGACGGAAGCACTCAAGCGGAATGTGGGACGTTCTGTTACAGTGTACTTTATTGGTGAAATCACCCCTCCCCTTGCAGATCAGCACTAGCATCGGGAGCGTGCTGAATATGTGATCGTCATTGCGCATGCGCCGTGTAGAGCTGCCTCAGCTCTACATGTTCGGCTATTTTCGGAGACTTGGCGCCGCGCCTGCGCAGTACAAGGGGGTTCTTATCTGCCGAGCGGAACTTATTTGGCAGAACACGATTGGGAGGACGGATCTGCCTCGGGCAGGCCGACATCGCGGGCACCCTAGACAGGTAAGTGTGCTTATTAAAAGTCAGCAGCGATAAAGTGTTTGTAGCTGCTGACTTTATAAAAAAAAAACCTCCGCTTCAAATCTGTGTTTTGCCCATTTGGGAGCAAAGCAACATGTTTTAGTATGAATGTGCCCCTGTATACAAAGCCAGATCCATAAAGATTTGGTGCGACCAGCTTGGTGTGAAGGAACTTGAGTGTCCGGCACAGATCCCTGACCTCAACCCAACTGAGCACACTTTGGATAGGAACATCAACTTTGAGCGAGGTCTTCTCAGTCAACATCAGTACCTGGCCTCGAAATGGGCAAATGTTTAAAACAACCTGTGCCCATGGTACCCGATTGCCGCCGGAGCTGAAGAACGGGGAGGGGTGACTGTAAACACACCTTTCCCGTTCTTCATTGTGGCAGTGGCAGTGTCATTGATCGTCTGTTTCCTGATATAGGGAAAGACGATCAGTGACGTCACAAGTCCAGCCCCGCCCCCTACAGTTAAAAACACATATGAGGTCACACTTAACCCCTACAGCGCCCCCTAGTGGTTAACTCCCAAACTGCAATTGTCATTTTCACAGTAAATCGATGCATTTTTATAGCACTCTTTGCTGTGAAAATGACGATTGTCCCAAAAATGTGTCGAAATTGTCCGCCATGATGTCGCAATCACGAAAAAAAATCACTGATTGCCGCCATTAGTAGTAAAAAAATAAATATTAATAAAAATGCCATAAAACTATCCCCTATTTTGTAAACGCCATAAATTTTGCTAAGTCCCCTTTCACACTTATACGACTTGTCCCACGATTTTGGACTGCAAAATCGTGTGACAAGTCATTCTCCATTATTTTCAATGACTACCATTCATACTGGCACGACTTTAAGTTGTGCCTACTTCAAAGTAGTCCTTGCACTACTTTGGTCCGATTTTGATGCCACTTACACAGGCATTCATTAAAATCACGGCCGCGAATCGCGGTAAAATAGCGCAACTTTGAAGTTGTATAAGTGTGAAAGGTGTCTTAGTCCCCTTTCACACTTATACGACTTGTCTCACGATTTTGTGCTGCAAAATCGTATGACAAGTCATTCTCCATGATTTTCAATGAACACCATTCATACTGGCACGACTTTAAGTAGTACCGACTTCAAACTTCGACTTCATGCAAGTTGATGTCCATAGACCTCAATGTTAAACCCTCAAGTAGCATGCAAATCGTACCGTACAACTTTTTAACCCTTGCCCCACCCGATTCTTTCAGCATAGTAGCCCCTCCTACGCACATTTTTCCACCAAACAATGTGCCCCAAACAGGTAAAAAAAAAAAAGAGACGTCCTCGATAATGAGCAAAACATTTGATTTATCCGTGAGTGCCCAGCTATTTATGATTTGTGTGACCCAAACTACAAAGACAAGATAAACTACAAAGACAAGATATACTAGAAAGACAATATCCCACTGACCACCAATGAAGGGGGCATTCTTCCCACAGACCACCAATGTAAGGAATATTCTTCTCACTAACCACCAATGAAGGGGACATTCTTCCCACTGATCACCAATGTAAGGAACATTCTTCTCACTGATCACCAATGTAAGGAACATTCTTCTCACTAATCACCAATGTAAGGGGCATTCTTCTCACTGACCACCAATGTAAGGAACATTCTTCTCACTGATCACCAATGTAAGGAACATTCTTCTCACTGATCACCAATGTAAGGAACATTCTTCCCACTGACCACCAATGTAAGGAACATTCTTCCCACTGATCACCAATGTAAGGAACATTCTTCCCACTGATCACCAATGTAAGGAACATTCTTCCCACTGATCACCAATGTAAGGGAAATTCTTCTCAATGACCACCAATATAAGGGACATTCTTCTCACTGATCACCAATGTAAGGAACATTCTTCCCACTGATCACCAATGTAAGGAATATTCTTCTCACTGACCACCAATGTAAGGGACATTCTTCCCACTGATCACCAATGTAAGGGACATTCTTCCCACTGATCACCAATGTAAGGGACATTCTTCCCACTGATCACCAATGTAAGGGACATTCTTCCCACTGATCACCAATGTAAGGGACATTCTTCTCACTGATCACCAATGTAAGGGGCATTCTTCCCACTGATCACCAATGTAAGGGACATTCTTCCCACTGATCACCAATGTAAGGGACATTCTTCCCACTGATCACCAATGTAAGGAACATTCTTCCCACTGATCACCAATGTAAGGAACATTCTTCCCACTGATCACCAATGTAAGGAACATTCTTCTCACTGACCACCAATGTAAGGGATATTCTTCTCACTGATCACCAATGTAAGGAGCATTCTTCTCATTCTTCATTATAGAGGACCCAAAATTGACCCCTATCTTCACGATTTGCAATGATGGGATGTACCCAATATCTACGTCTTCTCCGCCTCCGCTTCTCCTCCTCTTCCTCATGCACTACTACTGCTGCAGCAGCAATGACAACTGCGGTGGCAGGAAAAGGAATTGCCTCACACCATCTATGTTTTCATTGGTTAATGCCAAAGTTGTGGCAAAGTCAAAGTTGTACTGATCCCAAATCGCGGCAAAATCGTGCCCGCAAAATCGCATGACTTTGAAGTTGTATAAGTGTGAAAGGGGTCTTAGCAATAGATTAGTCATTAAACAATAATAAGAAAAAAATATATACAACATCAAAGCAGCAACTGAGCTCAGAGAAGAGAGAGATCCATTGTTTCACCCTTAGGAAGCATCCATTTATTCAGACTTGGAAAGATCTAATATATTCCTACTGAACTCTGCTTGCGATAAGATTTGCTGGGAGTACAATGAGGACGCCGGCGTTGAATGTAAAGTGGAAACTTCTCTCCTTCATCCAGTGTATGGAAGTGACAATGACACATTCCTGCGGGTAGTGGAGGATGCAATGCTCCAATGTATAACGAAATGAAATCACCTCTCAATATCTACTATAGGCGGGTTCCTTGCATTTCTGCCCATCCTCACCCAAACTGAAAACTAAGTACAGCCCTGTGTACCCAAGCACCTAACCCCCCCTGCAAACCAAGATACACGATATTACCAAAAGTATTGGGGTGCCTGCCTTTACAGACACATGAACTTTAATGGCATCCCAGTCTTAGTCCGTAGGGTTCATAATTGAGTTGGCCCCGCCCTTTGCAACTATAACAGTTTCAACTACAAGGTTTAGGAGGGTGTCTATGGGAATGTTTGACCATTCTTCCAGAAGTGCATTTGTTAGTTTATGCACTGATGTGGATGAGAAGGACTGGCTCGCAGTCTACACTCTAATTCATCCCAAAGGTGTTCTATCGGGTTAAGGTCAGGACTCATCCATGTCTTTCTGGAGCTTGCTTTATGCATTGGTGCATAGTAATGTTGGAACAGGAAGGGGCCGTCCCCAAACTGTTCTCAAAAAGTTGGGGGCATGAAATTGTCCAAAATGTCTTGGTATGCTGACGCCTTCACTAGAAGTAAGGGGCCCAAACCCAACCCCGGAAAAACAACCCCACACCATAATCCCCCCCTCCACCAAATGATTTGGACCAGTGCACAAAGCAAGGTCCATAGAGACACGGATGAGCGAGTTTGGGTAGGAAAAACTTGACTGGCCTCAACTTGATAGAACATCTTTGGGATGAATTAGAGTGGAGACTGCGACAGTGCTCTTCTTGGAAGAATGGTCAAACATTCCCATAGACACACTCCTAAACCTTGTGGACAGCCTTCCCAGAAGAATTGAAGCTGTTATAGCCGCAAAGGGGGACCAACTCAATATTGAACCCTATGGACTAAGACTGGGATACCATTAAAGTTCATGTAAAGGCAGGCGTCCCAATACTTTTGTTAAAATAGTGTATGTGTGTAAGCCGCTTAGGGTCCTTAACCTGCATAATGGTCCGGGTCTTAAGTGGTTAAAGAACACAGGGGTAATCCTCGAGGGACTCCGCAAGAAATTGCGCGAGTTTCAGAGGTGAAGGCTCCTAGTCTCACTGTCTGGGATCGATTCTCTAGGAAAGATACGAACCAGGGTAGGTCAGAGTCTGACTCCCGCTACTTCTTTAAGGCGAATGAGTAGAGTTTTGTGGTCTACTGTGTCGAACGCTGCACTGAGATCCAGCAGCACCAGGAGACATGCTTCTCCGTCATCTGCTGTTTCGAGGGTGTCATCCAGGGCTCGAGTCCTGCGGGAACGCGTGGGAACGGCGTCCCTACACTTTTTCACAGCAGGAACGCTATTCCCTTTGCAGGACTAGAGCAGCCTCGAGCAGCATCGCCGCATAGTGAAGGACTCGACTCGAGTCACTTTTAGGGGCAGGCGAACTAAGCCGTGCAGACTTGGAGCTCCTCCTCCAGGCTCCGACCTCACCTGCCACCTGTCCTTAAGTACGGGACATCACGCAGAGACGGAGTCACACAGCAACACTAGGGTGAGCCTGTGTCTCCTCCTTACACCGTCACATGCACTCTGCCCTGACACTGTGTGTGTAGTGAGCTGTAAAAAAAAAAGCAATTTTTGTACCCTGCTATAATATATATTTATATATATATATATATTATACATATATATATATATATATATATATATATATATATATATATATATATATATTTATACATATATATATATATATTTAGATTGACCAGCCAGGCCAGCACCCTAAACCAACCAGGCCAGTACCCTCAGACCAGCCAGCCAGCACCCTGAGACCAGCCAGGCCAGCACCTTGAGACCAGCCAGGCCAGCACCCTCAGACCAGCCAGCCAACACCCTGAGACCAGCCAGGCCAGCACCTTGAGACCAGCCAGGCCAGCACCCTCAGACCAGCCAGCCAGCACCCTGAGACCAGCCAGGCCAGCACCCTGAGGCCCCGTACACACGACCGGTTTCCTCGGCAGAATTCAGCAAGAAACTCGATGGGAGACGTATTCTGCCGAGAAAACTGGTCGTGTGTACACTTTTCGCCAAGAAAACTGTCAAGGAAGTCGTCGAACCAAAAAGAGAGCATGTTCTCTATTTCCTCGACGGGCAATGGGAAAATTTGGCTCGACAATTTTTTTGACAGCCGGACAAGGAACTCGACGGGGAAAACGATGCGTTACGCCCGTTGTGTGTACGCGGCCTGAAACCAGCCAGGCCAGCACTGAGACCAGCCAGGCCAGCACTGAGACCAGTCAGGCCAGCACCGAGACCAGTCAGGTCAGCACCGAGACCAGTCAGGTCCAACACCGAGACCAGTCAGGCCAGCACCGAGACCAGTCAGGCCAGCACCGAGACCAGTCAGGCCAGCACCGAGACCAGTCAGGCCAGCACCGAGACCAGTCAGGCCAGCACCGAGACCAGTCAGGCCAGCACCGAGACCAGTCAGGCCAGCACCGAGACCAGTCAGGCCAGCACCGAGACCAGTCAGGCCAGCACCGAGACCAGTCAGGCCAGCACCGAGACCAGCCAGGCCACCACCAGTATTTTCTGTGAAATATATATGCATATGAGCGTATAATTTTTTTTTCTGGGTGGGGGAATGGATCTTGGTTGGGAGTTCCCACAGGACTTGACCCCTGGCGTCATCTCATATTTTGTAAAGGGCTGTTTCTGCACCATGGCCTGGGCGGAAGCCTGATTGTAGTGGGTCCTATATACGCTATTCTGTACAGAACGATTGCCCTGTAGCAGTAAATCTGCTATAGGGTCGGTCAGCAAGCGGTTAATCATTTCAAAAGTCAAAATTCAGTTTTTACGTAACTGAACAAAAGTGCCTTTTTTTTGTAAAAATATATTTCCTTTCTGCTTTGAGTGCCGTCACCATTGTGCCGTACGTCCCTCTGCTCCATGCGGGGGTCAGGGTAACCTGTGACCGCTCTCCTTGTATTTTTCATTCGATCTGCCTGCAGCCAGAATGACCTGGAATCACGCAGAGCATCTGTTTTTCCAAGATTAAGATAACAGGTAGACTGTCCCCAGGAAATTGTCCCCCTGCGGTTAGCCGCGCTCACAGAAGAACATTCAACAACCCCATTATCTAGGAGGGGGGACCTAGAGATAGTGCACAGTATTCACGCAGCGCTGCCAGGAAATACCGCTTAATGCAGTATTAAGGTAAACAGAGTGTCATTTACTTAGCAGGTGTCTGTTAACTGCCCCCGCGTACAGAAGCCGAGTGTGTGATATTTCTGTAAGTACCAGCGCTCCGGAGACATATAATGAGGCCGGGATTTCTAACACAGTTATAGTTAATGGCGCTTAATGATACCTGGAAACTTTTAACCCGCTGCGTCCTCGCCGGCTTGAATTGTAAACCTGAAATTAATGTATTGTGGTATAACTGCGCAGCAAGTTATATCATGGATTAGATACAAAGATATATAGCTATACAAGGAAGGGTAGAGATATAGGGCCAGATTCAGGTAGATGGGAGCATCTTTAATCTGGAGTAACGTTTCTCATTTACGTTACTCTGGCGAAATTTTAGGAGCAAGTGCTGTTATTCATGAAGCACTTGCTCCTAAAGTTGCGGCACCGTATCGAAAATGAGCCGGCGTTATTCAAATTGGGCGGGTACGGGGCGTGTATTATTTAAACTAGGCGCGATCCCGCAGCGAACGTACTGCGCATGCGTCGACTGTCAATGCATCCCAGTGCGCATGCTCACAACTTCCGTCGGCACCACTTCCTTGGAAACGACAGCGCAATGTGTTCCGTTGGGCGTTTAAATGCGCCCGTAGATGCGCCATTCCGGCACTAAAGTATATCCTGTTCCCCCTCCCCGCAGTGAAGTTACTTTTGTTCTGAGATGGCTGCTCCCGTTCCCCGCAAACACAGGAGAAAGCTGAACTTTAAAGGCCAGGAGCTGTCAGCCGTCATCTCGGCTATGGAGACCTATGATGTCTTCCTCCATGGCTGTAAAAGTTGACAGACAAGCATGGACAGAGGTGTTGTCCTGCAAGTGGGGGTGCTCAGCTAGCTCTTATCGTCGGTAACGCTGCTGTAGCTGCTCTCCTGCTGACCTGTGGCCGTCTGGAGTAAAGATAAAGCAGCTATTTGTAGAATTAACTTTGCGACGGACGGACGACATATGCGCGGCGCATGTAGCCAGCGTATGGTGCTAATCCGTTCGCGAATCGGGAAATCTCCCTCATTTGCATATTTGCAGGGGAAATCAATTGGCGCGACTGATGCGCCAAGTGAAATTATGCGCTGACGATACTCTGGCGTCGGAAAGTTAAGCCGGTAGGGGAAAGCCCATTTTCTGTCGCATCTAGTTTGGTGGGTACGGCCGCGGAGATACAACGGCGCATCTTGACAGTTACGCGGCGCATATCGAAATACTCCAGCGCAACTCTACCTGAATCTGGCCCATAGGAGCAGTAGAAAAATCCCTCCCAGCAAATAAGATATTAGACCAAATAGAAATATATGAAAAAATATCTTTATTTTACAAATATTTAAAAATCACAAAACAGGGTTTGACAAATTTTCTTGGAATCTAGGAGCCAGCTAAAAAAAGTTAGGAGCCAGAAAACGCACCCCGTCCCGCCGAGCTTGCGCGCAGAAGCGAACACATATGTGAGTAGTGCCAGCATATGTAAACGGTGTTCAAACCACACGTGAAGCTTTATCATTTTTAAATGTTGCTGCCAAGATAGAGCGGGATGTCCCGTGTACTCGGCTGTACTTGGCTCCTCTCGCAGTCCCGCCCCCTGTCCCGGCTCCTATGATGGACATAACAGAGGTCCAGTGTCGTGACTGGGCGTGACTGCGAGTGAAGCCGAGCACCCAGCACACTCGGCCCGGGCTATTTCGGCTGCGCCGATAAATAAGGTAATTGTCCATATCGGGTATAGTTTCCTCTAATAGATGGGAAACGTTTGTGGAACCAGAGACTTAAAAGGTCCGGGTCACTCTCTAGGACATCCTCACCCCCCCTTCAAGCGATGCCCAAGGTGGCCTTTAGCCACCATGGGCATCGCTTGATGTAAGGGGGGACATCTGATGTGAAAAGGGGGGACGTCTGAGATGTAATGGGGGACGTCTGAGATGTAATGGGGGACGTCTGAGATGTAATGGGGGACGTCTGAGATGTAATGGGGGACGTCTGAGATGTAATGGGGGACGTCTGAGATGTAATGGGGGACGTCTGAGATGTAATGGGGGACGTCTGAGATGTAATGGGGGACGTCTGAGATGTAATGGGGGACGTCTGAGATGTAATGGGGGACGTCTGATGTAATGGGGGACGTCTGATGTAATGGGGGACGTCTGATGTAATGGGGGACGTCCGATGTAATGGGGGACGTCCGATGTAATGGGGGACGTCCGATGTAATGGGGGACGTCCGATGTAATGGGGGACGTCCGATGTGAAGACAGGGCTCTGATGCGAAGGAGGAACTCTGATTTGAAGGGAGGGCTCTGATAAGAAGGGGAGACTCTGATATGTGATAGGAAGGGGTGGGCTCGGATGTAAAGGGGGACGTCTGATAGATTTTTTTTTTTTCAGTTAATATTCGTAAAATATGCAGTGTGGCCCTTGACTAAGAAGATTGAGGGCTTCTGCTGTACTAAATAAAGTGGCTTTTTAGTAATTTTACAAGTCTACCTGAATACCTTTCAGACATGTCATGATAAACAGCAACAGTATTCATTTTTGACTCAAAATATATTATTTGTATATACATATATATATATATATATTTTTTTTTTATAGTTATTTAATGTTGTATTTATTTTATAATTAAAAGGTCATCCTCAAATTCCAGTCAGTGATTTTGCCTAGGCTGAGAATGATGTCATCTGTCTGCTGCAGGCAAGAAGGAAGCATTTCCTCAGTCTCCACTCTTCCAGCGGTCAAAATCCAACATTTGTAACTTTGTAGCAATTTTATGAACACAGCCAAAACAGGCACCAGGATTTACAAGATTGTGTCATCTCTGAATCAGCGTCTTAATCTAGAAAGTAGACGGTGACCCTGGATGATGCCCGAGCAAGGATGGGCTATCAGGGGGGTAGTTTTTGGTGGAAGGTCCAATAAAAAGTTTTATTCAGCTCCCACGTGACACCGGTGTTTGTTGTACACATTGTTTACTCTACAGAATGACAAGTTTGACAGAAATAAATTAAATAAAATAGAATGTTACTAATGAGAAAACAAACTTACGAAGGCAGATGGCAGGAAAAGGACTCCTAGCTCATAGGAGCGGATAAACAGCTGGGCACCGCTCTTCTCCAGGGAGCCCCATGCTGCTTTTGACAAATTTGCACTAAAAGAAAAAAAATCATTATAACATAAATAGACATTCATAGAGAACATTTACAAGAAACATATCAGCGTTCAGCTCAAAGCAGATCATTCCTTTCACTGTAAGGAGCATTTAAAGGGGACCTGTTGTCTTGTCCTGCATTGGGAAAGCGCAGAGTCTCTTTAGAGGTCCATTTATTAACCGCTTAAGCCCCGGACCATTATGCCCCGTTTTGCGATTAGGCACTGCGTCACTTTAAAGCGGAGGTTCACCCTAATAACATGTATATCTGACCAACTTCCTTATATTTGTAACAAGTACAGTCCGCAATTTTTCTTTAAGCTGTACTTACATTGTAATCCATCTTTTCAATCTACTTTTCCCCGCAGGACTAGGCAATTCTATGTCTAGGGGGATTGTCACCAGGGAGGTCGCCCAGATGATTGACGTCTGTTCCCCCACAGCGAATAAGCCCTCGCCCCCCGTATTGTGTAGGCACGCACGAGTTACGGGGATTCCGAAAGAAGCTGAACATGCAGAGCGCAGGCGCCGTATAGAGCCGACTCACATCTCTGCAACTCGGGGGGCGGGGCCTTATCCACCGGGGGGAACAGACGTCAATCATCTGGGCGACCTCCCAGATGACACTCCCTAGGCATAGAAACGCCTACTCCTGCGGGGAGAAGTAGATTGAAAAGATGGTACGTAAAGCATAAAAAATTAAAAAAAAATGCGGACTGTACTTGTACTTATACATGTTATTAGGGTGAACCTCCGCTTTAACTGACAATTGCGCAGTCGTGCGATGTGGCTCCCAAACAAAATTGGCGTCCTTTTTTTTCCCACAAAAAGAGCTTTCTTTTGGTGGTATTTGATCACCCCTGCGGTTTTTATTTTTTGCGCTATAAACAAAAATAGAGCGATAATTTAGAAAAAAAAATCTATTTTTTTTTATTTTTGCTATAATAAATATCCCCCAAAAATATATAAAAAAACATTTTTTTCCTCAGTTTAGGCCGATACGTATTCCTATACATATTTTTGGTAAAAAAAAAAAAAATCCCAATAAGCGTTTTTTTTTATATTTTTTTTCTACTGCTAATGGCGGCGATCAGTGATTTTTTTCGTGACTGCGACATTATGGTGGACACATCGGACACTTTTGACACATTTTTGGGACCATTGTCATTTTTACAGCGAAAATCAACTGTTTTCAAGATTGATTCATCAGGGTATTATTCAGGCTTGTGGTTCGGAGAATGGGACTCCCCCTGTTTCTTGGGGGGGGGGGTGCTCCGTACCAGGATAGTAAGCGCTTTATGCGCGATGCTTTACCGAGCCTTTATGACGCAGATTTTCAGGGCCGCAACTTGGCGTCTGTGCTTAGGTTCACTGATTCTTGTCAGATGTACATAGGAGGGCAAAAGGATGCA
Organism: Rana kukunoris; assembly: GCA_029574335.1. Taxonomy (NCBI): domain Eukaryota; kingdom Metazoa; phylum Chordata; class Amphibia; order Anura; family Ranidae; genus Rana; species Rana kukunoris. The sequence continues at coordinate 211,104 of JAJQKJ010002504.1, forward strand.
GCTTTTTGGCGCAGTATGCATCTGGCAGCATTATAGATCCTCACATCTGATGGCGGCCTGCGTTGTTTGTGTCTCCCTCCCCTCAGTAAGCATTGCTTTCGGACATCCCACATAGTAATGGATTGCCGCTCTGTGTCCCGTGATGTACGATAAAGAAAATAGGATTTTTTATGACAGCTTACCTGTAAAATCCTTTTCTTGGAGTACATCACGGGACACAGAGCTCCCGCCCCTCTTGTTTGGGGATATTGGGACACTTATTGCTTTGCTACAAAAACTGAGGAGCTCCCAGTATGGGAGGGGTTATATAGGGAGGGAACTTCCTGTGTAGTTAATTACACCAGTGTCCACACCTGAAGGTAGACTCTATAACCCACATAGTAATGGATTGCCGCTCTGTGTCCCGTGATGTACTCCAAGAAAAGGATTTTACAGGTAAGCTGTCATAAAAAATCCTATTTTTAGACGCTGCCTGCCCCTTCCTGGGGCCTCCTGGTAGCGCAATAACATCAGCTTTCCGTATCCGAGCAGCCGATTCAGATAGGCCTTGACCCTTCTACTCCAAAGGAGAGAGTGTAACCATTTTAATAGCTGAACTGAACACTGCCTGCCCACATCTAGGGTCTTCTAGCAGCACAATAAAAACTTCAGATTTCTATATCTGAACCTTCAGATAGATATTTAACTGCTCTCATCTCTACTGAGAGAAAGCAATAACCTTTCCTTCCGAAAACAAGGTTTTGAAAAAGGGGGAGGTAAGAATATCTAGATTCAAATGAACACTAGATCCTTCTAGTAAATAAGGCTGGGTGAGGATTAACATCACCCTACTAGTAAGAATAAGTATGGGTTTTATACCAAGAGGTTGCCAATACTGAAACTCTCTTGGAGGCTACCACAACCAAGAACACCAATTCCCTTGTTAAAGGCTGAAGGGAAATATGGTGCATCGGCCCACAGAGCTGACCCTGTAAGCCGACAAAACTAGAGCCAATCCTCCAAGCACAAGGGTGACTAAACTGGTGGACTTATGCGCGTCACCCCTTGTATAATGGCTCGGAAAAAAGAGTGTGAAGCAAGCGACCTTTGGAGGCAAGGCCGAGATCGGATCCTTGATGTAACTTAAGGCTGGCTCCGTCTCCTTTCCAAATGCAGGAAGGCAGGAATTTTATCTTTGACAAACTTTCAAGGATGCCACCATCTGTTTCATACCAGGAACATGGGCTCTCCCGATCCTGGGATATCTGGTCCTGGAGGCCAGCCTTCCTGTATGAATCAAGGAAGTGCCGTTAATTCTAAAAACCCTGATCCTGAAGAATGTGGGCTAAAATAGCCAGACCATTAATTCACCTGTTGCACGACAGGATGTAATACCCCCTTTGAAGTAGGCCTGGACAAGATGTAAGGGACCGTGGGTCCTCTACTACCACCCCTACTGTCCCTGCACAGAAAAGGTCGTCAGGGCTATGCCGGAGTAATCAGGCCAGCTTCCGCCATCCCCAAGCAAGAGGCCCAATCTTCCCCCTTCACCGTGGGTATTGTCCTAGACCTTCAGGGACCGGGGTCCATGGCAGGAACACCAACTCCCCTGGACCTATATAGCATCCTGGCAGCAGAAAAAACATTTGGTCCTTAGAAGGCACAAAGTTCTGGAACCCAGGATTCAGCCCTCCGCAGAGAGGCATTATAGGCTAAACCTCGTTCTTCGTACCGAGGCCCAGGTACCGTCCACTTTGGCTATGAAGCACCTTGGACGGATCCGGATTTATGGAGGTTTTTTACATCCAGCATGGATCCCTCCAGTGGAGCTCCTAAGAGCACATGTTCCCTCGTGACCAACACCTTAGACACTGATGAAAAAACTGAGGAGCTCCCAGTATGGGAGGGGTTATATAGGGAGGGAACTTCCTGTGTAGTTAATTACACCAGTGTCCACACCTGAAGGTAGACTCTATAACCCACATAGTAATGGATTGCCGCTCTGTGTCCCGTGATGTACGATAAAGAAAGTGCTATAAAAAGGCACCGATTACTGCGAAAATGACAATGGCAGTGTAGGGTGTTAAGTAGGCCCTAATGTGTGATTCTTACTATGGGGGGGCGTGGCTGTGCGTGTGAAGTCACTGATCGTCGTTCCCTAACACAGGGAACAAACAATCACTGACAACCACACTAGGAAACACACGGAGAGGTTTGTTTACACTTACCGCTCCCCGTTCTTCCTCTCTGTGACCAGATCGTGGGACACCGGCGGCGATCGTGTCCGCTGTTCCCACGGGGACGGTCACTGAGAAGAGGACCGGGTCGTGAGGGCGCCGCTTCGCTGCGTGACCCACGGCTGGGCTCTTAAAGGGGACGTACATGTACGCCCTTGTGCCCAGCCGTGACATTTTGTCAAAGTATATCGTCGTGCGGCGGTCCTCAAGCGGTTAAATAGAACAATTTTGCCTCGTTTCCACTGAGCGGATCGGTTCAGTGCGGTTCGCTATTTTGGGTGTTTCCATTATGAAAGCGTGCCATAAAAGCGAACCGTACCACACCAGCAAGGGTCCTGCTTCTCATGTGGGTCCAGAGAAAGTGGAACGGTTCCATTAGGGCGGACCTACAAATACATCTCACTGATTGGTGGACGCGCTAGGAATTTTTTCTAAAACCTGAATGGTCCCTGATGGTCCGATTTGCAGTGGAAACGCATACGCGAATAGACCGGTCCCATCCTAACCGCTCCAAATTTTACTGACCCGAACCGTTCCGTGCAGTGGAAACAAGGCATAAGATTATTTTCTGTAACGATACAATGCAACATGAACACAGGGGAAGATTGGGGGTGATAGAGATAACTACTGACAAGTGAAAGGCTCAGAAGCCAGCTAATAGTGAGTGAGGGGGAGGAGAATACACGCAGGTTACAGTGCGTTGAAAAAGTATTCATACCCCTTGAAATGTTCCACACTTTGTCATGTTATAACCAAAAACGTAAATGTATTTTATTGGGATTTTATGTGATAGACCAACACAAAGTGGCACATAATTGTGAAATGGAAGGAAAATTATAAATTTGTTACAAATAAATATGTGAAAAGTGTGGGGGGTACATTTGTAAGGCGCCCACCAGAGTCAATACTTTGTAGAACCACATTTCTCTGCACTTACAGCTGCAAGTCTTTTTGGGGATGTCTCTACCAGCTTTGCACATCTAGAGAGGGACGTTTCTGCCCATTCTTCTTTGTAAAATATCTCAAGCTAAATATGTGAAAAGTGCGGAGGGCATTTGCATTCAGCCCCCTTTACTCCGAACTAAAATCTAGTGGAAACAATTGCCTCCAGAAGTCACCTGATTAGTACATAGAGTCCACCTGTGTGTAATTTAATCTCAGTATAAATACAGCTGTTCTGTGAAGCCCTCAGATGTTTGTTAGAGAACATCAGTGAATAAACAGCATTATGAAGGCCAAGGAACACACCAGACAGGTCAGGGATAAAGTTGTGGAGAAGTATAAAGCAGGGTTAGGATATAAAAAAAAATCCCAAGCTTTGAACATCTCACAGAGCTTCTGTTCAATCCATCATCCGAAAATGTAAAGAGTATGGCACAACTGCAAACCTACCAAGACATGGCCGTCCACCTAAACTGACCGGGCCGGGCATTTGCTGTCGTGACTGGTCTCCGGTGTTCTGCCACTATTGGGGGGACCCCAAGCGGGCAGGAAGATGGCCCACTGCGGGAACATAATAAAGGGTCCCACCGATGGAAGTCAAGGGTCCCGACCGAGACCAATGGCAAGGTTCCTTCACCCCAAACTCGCTCATCCATGTCTTTATGGACCTTGCTTTGTGCACTGGTCCAAATCATTTGGTGGAGGGGGGATTATGGTGTGGGGTTGTTTTTCAGGGTTTGGACCTGGCCCCTTAGTTCCAGTGAAGGGAACATAGTGGATGATGTAATCCCCTCCATACACCCACGGTTTTCTTGTCGGAATTTCCGTGTGTACTTGTGTCTTAGGACTAAAATGGCATTTTAGTTTTAGTGCTATTTTAGTCTTCTGCAATTGTTTTAGTTTTAGTCGACTATAATCTCCAGTACATTTTAGTCGTCTAAAATCTAATGTGCGTAATTAAATTGTAAAGCATTAGTAAACA